>JAILYF010000148.1:0-140910 GCA_025491095.1 Brachionus asplanchnoidis
TTAGAGGTTCGGATAAGTGATAACAGTGGTTGGCAAAGTCAATACAATTGTTGGGCAAAGTCATTTTCTAGAGTTCGGATAAGTGATTAACAGTGGTTGGCAAAGTCATTATAATGTTGGGCAAAGTCATTTCTAGAGATCGGATAAGTGATTAACAGAGGTGGCAAAGTCATTTCAATTGTTGGGCAAGTCATTTCTAGAGATCGGATAGGTATGAACAGTTGTCGGCAAAGTCTAACAATTGTTGGGCAAAGTCTTTTTTAGAGTTCGGATAAGTGATTAACAGTGGTTGGCAAAGTCATTCAATTTTTGGGCAAAGTCATTTTAGAGTTCGGATAAGTGATTAACAGTGGTTGGCAAAGCATTATAATTGTTGGGCAAAGTCATTCTAGAGATCGGATAAGTGATTAACAGAGGTTGGCAAAGTCATTACAATTGTTGGGCAAAGTCATTTCTAGAGATCGGATAGGTGATTAACAGTGGTTGGCAAAGTCATTGCAATTTTTGGGCAAAGTCATTTTTAGAGTTCGGATAAGTTATTAACAGTGGTTGGCAAAGTCAATACAATTGTTGGGCAAAGTCATTTTTAGAGTTCTGATAAGTTATTAACAGTGGTTGCAAGTCATTAATGTTGGGCAAAGTCATTTCTAGAGATCGGATAAGTGATTAACAGAAGTGGCAATGTCATTACAATTGTTGGGCAAAGTCACTTCTAGAGATCGGATAGGTGATTAACAGTTGTCGGCAAAGTCATTACAATGTTGGGCAAAGTCATTTTAGAGGTCGGATAAGTGATTAGTATGGTTGGCAAAGTATTAATTGTTGGACAAAGTCATTTTAGAGTCGGATAAGTGATTTACAGTGGGTGGCAAAGTCATTACAATTGTTGGGCAAAGTCATTTTTAGAGTTCGGATAATTAATTAACAGTGGTTGGCAAAGTCATTATAATTGTTGGGCAAAGTCATTTCTAGAGATCGGATAAGTGATTAACAGAAGTTGGCAAAGTCATTACTGTTTGGGCAAGTCATTTTAGAGATCGGATAGGTGATTTACAGTGTCGGCAAAGTCATACATTGTTGGGCAAAGTCATTTTAGAGGTCGGAATAAGTGTTAAGTGGTGGCAAAGTTCATTACAATTTGGGCAAAGTCATTTTTAGAGGTCGGATAAGTGATTTACAGTGGTTGGCAAAAGTCATTTCTATTGTTGAGCAAAGTCATTTTTAGGTCGGATAAGTGATTAACAGTGTGGTCAAAGTCATTACAATTTTAAGGAAAGTCATTTTAGAGTTCGGATAAGTGATTACATTGGTTGGCAAAGTCAGTATAATTGTTGGGCAAAGTCATTTCTAGAGATCGGATAAGTGATTAACAGAGGTTGGCAAAGTCATTACAATTGTTGGGCAAAGTCATTTCTAGATCGGATAGGTGATTAACAGTTGTCGGCAAAGTCATAACAAGTTGGGCAAAGTCTTTTTAGAGGTCGGATAAGTGAACAGTGGTTGGCAAAGTCATTACAATTTTGGGCAAGTCATTTTTAGAGTTCGGATAAGTGATTTACAGTGGTTGGCAAAGTCATTACAATTGTTGGGCAAGTCATTTTTAGAGTTCGGATAAGTTATTAACAGTGGTGGCAAAGTCAATACAATTGTTGGGCACAGTCATTTTAGAGTTCTGATAAGTTATTAACAGTGGTTGGCAAAGTCATTATAATTGTTGGGCAAAGTCATTTCTAGAGATCGGATAAGTATTAACAGAAGTTGGCAAAGTCATTACAATTGTTGGGCAGAGTCATTTCTAGAGATCGGAAAGGTGATTAACAGTTGTCGGCAAAGTCATACAATTGTTGGGCAAAGTCATTTTTAGAGGTCGGATAAGTGATTAGTAGTGGTTGGCAAAGTTATTACAAGTTGGCAAAGTCATTTTTAGAGTTCGGATAAGTGATTTACAGTGGTTGGCAAAGTCATTACAATTTGGGCAAAGTCATTTTAGAGTTCGGATAATTATTAACAGTGGTTGGCAAAGTCATAAATTGTTGGGCAAAGTCTTTTCTAGAGATCGGATAATGATTAACAGTGGTTGGCAAAGTAATTTCAATTGTTGGGCAAAGTCATTTTTAGAGTTCGGATAAGTGATAACAGTGGTGGCAAAGTCATTACAATTGTTGGGCAAAGTCATTTTAGAGTTCGGATTAGTGTTAACAGTGGTTGGCAAAGTCATACAATTGTTGGGCAAAGTCATTTTTAGAGGTCGGATAAGTGATTAACAGTGGTTGGCAAAGTCATTCTATGTTGGGCAAAGTCATTTTAGGGTCGGATAAGTGATTAACAGTGTGTGTCAAAGTCATTACAATTTTTTAAGGAAAGTCATTTTTAGAGTCCGGGATAAGTGATAATAGTGTTGGCAAAGTCATTTTTAGAGTTCGGATAAGTGATTACAGTGGTTGGCAAAGTCATTACAATGTTGGGCAAGTCATTTTTAGAGTTCGGATAAGTTTAACAGTGGTTGGCAAAGTCAATTACAATTGTTGGGCACAGTCATTTTAGAGTTCTGATAAGTTATTAACAGTGGTTGGCAAAGTCATTATAATTGTTGGGCAAAGTCATTTCTAGAGATCGGATAAGTGATTAACAGGTTGGCAAGTCATTACAATTGTTGGGCAGAGTCATTCTAGAGTCGGAAGTGATTAACAGTTGTCGGCAAAGTCATTACAATTGTTGGGCAAAGTCATTTTAGAGGTCGGATAAGTGATTAGTAGTGGTTGGCAAAGTATTACAATGTTGGACAAAGTCATTTTTAGAGTCGGATAAGTGATTTACAGTGGTTGGCAAAGTCATTTCTATGTTGGGCAAAGTCATTTTAGGGTCGGATAAGTGATTAACAGTGGGTGTCAAAGTCATTACAATTTTAGGAAAGTCATTTTAGAGTCCGGAAAGTGATTAATAGTGGTTGGCAAAGTCATTTTTAGAGTTCGGGATAAGTGATTAACAGTGGTTGGCAAAGTCATTACAATTGTTGGGCAAAGTCATTTCTAGAGATCGGATAAATGATTAACAGAGGTTGGCAAAGTCATTACAATTGTTGGGCAAAGTCATTTTAGAGGTCGGATAAGTGATTAACAGTGGTTGGCAAAGTCAATACAATTGTTGGGCAAAGTCATTTTAGAGTTCGGATAAGTGTAACAGTGGTTGGCAAAGTCATTAATTGTTGGGCAAAGTCATTTCTAGAGATCGATAAGTGATTAACAGTGGTTGGCAAAGTCAATACAATTGTTGGGCAAGTTTTTTAGAGGTCGGATAAGTGATTAACAGTGGTTGGCAAAGTCATTACAATTTTTGGCAAAGTCATTTTTGAGTCGGATAAGTGATTTACAGTGGTTGGCAAAGTCATTACAATGTTGGGCAAAGTCATTTTTAGAGTTCGGATAAGTATTAACAGTGGTTGGCAAAGTCATTATTGTTGGGCAAAGTCATTTCTAGAGATCGGATAAGTGATTAACAGAAGTTGGCAAAGTCATTACAATTGTTGGGCAGAGTCATTTCTAGAGATCGGATAGGTGATTACAGTTGTCGGCAAAGTCATTACAATTGTTGGGCAAAGTCATTTTAGAGGTCGGATAAGTGATTAGTAGTGGTTGGCAAAGTTATTACAATTGTTGGGCAAAGTCATTTTTAGAGTTCGGATAAGTGATTTACAGTGGTTGGCAAAGTCATTACAATTGGGCAAAGTCATTTTAGAGTTCGATAATTATTAACAGTGGTTGGCAAAGTCATTACAATTGTTGGGCAAAGTCATTTCAAGAGATCGGATAAGTGATTAACAGTGGTTGGCAAAGTAATTACATTGTTGGGCAAAGATTTTTAGAGTTCGGATAAGTGATAACAGTGGTTGGCAAAGTCATTACAATTGTTGGGCAAAGTCATTTCTAGAGTTCGGATAAGGTGAGTAACAGTGGTTGGCAAAGTCATTACAATTGTGGGGCAAAGTCATTTTTAGAGGTCGGATAAGTGATTACAGTGGTTGGCAAAGTCATTTCTATTGTTGGGCAAAGTCATTTTTAGGGTCGGATAAGTGATTAACAGTGTGTGTCAAAGTCATTACAATTTTTAAGGAAAGTCATTTTAGAGTCCGGATAAGATGATTAATAGTGGTTGGCAAGGTCATTAAATGTTGGGCAAAGTCAATTTTTAGAGTTCGGATAAGTTATTAACAGGGTTTGCAAAGTCATTACAATTGTCGGGCAAAGTCATTTTAGAGTTCGGATAAGAGATTAACAGTGGTTGGCAAAGTCATTACAATTGTTGGGCAAGTCATTTCTAGAGATCGGATAATGATTAACAGAGGTTGGCAAAGTCATTACAATTGTTGGGCAAAGTCATTTTTAGAGGTCGGATAAGTGATTAACAGTGGTTGGCAAAGTCATTACAATTGTTGGGCAAAGTCATTTTTAGAGTTCGGAAGTATTAACAGTGGTTGGCAAAGTCAATACAATTGTTGGGCAAAGTCATTTTTAGGTTCGGATAAGTGATTAACAGTGGTTGGCAAAGCATTACAATTGTTGGGCAAAGTCATTTTTAGAGGTCGGATAAGTGATTTACAGTGGTTGGCAAAGTCATTTCTATTGTTGGGCAAAGTCATTCTAGAGATCGGATAGGTGAGTAACAGTTGTCGGCAAAGTCATTACAATGTGTGGCAAATTCTTTTTAGAGGTCGGATAAGCTATATACAGTCGTTGGCAAAGTCATTACAATTTTTGGGCAAAGTCATTTCTATAGATCGGATAAGTGATTTACAGTGGTTTGCAAAGTCATTCAATTGTTGGGCAAAGTTTCTAGAGTTCGGATAAGTGATTAACAGTGGTTGGCAAAGTCAGTACAATTGGGGCAAAGTCATTTTTAGAGGTCGGATAAGTGATTAACAGTGGTTGCAAAGTCATTTCTATTGTTGGGCAAAGTCATTTTTAGGGGTCGGATAAGTGATTAACAGTGTGGTCAAAGTCATTACAATTTTAAGGAAAGTCATTTTTAGAGTCGGATAAGTGATTAATAGTGGTTGGCAAAGTCATTTTAGAGTTCGGATAAGTGATTAACAGTGGTTGGCAAAGTCATTACAATTGTTGGGCAAAGTCATTTCTAGAGATCGGAAATGATTAACAGAGGTTGGCAAAGTCATTACAATTGTTGGGCAAAGTCATTTTTAGAGGTCGGATAAGTGATTAACAGTGGTTGGCAAAGTCAATACAATTTTTGGGCGAAGTCATTTTTAGAGTTCGGGTGATTAACAGAGGTTGGCAAAGTCATTTCAATTGTTGGGCAAAGTCATTTCTAGAGATCGGATAGGTGATTAACAGTGTGGCAAAGTCATACAATTGTTGGGCAAAGTCTTTTTTAGAGTTCGGATAATTTATTAACAGTGGTTGGCAAAGTCATTTCAATTTTGGGCAAAGTCATTTTTAGAGTCGGATAAGTGATTAACAGTGGTTGGCAAAGTCATTACAATTGTTGGGCAAAGTCATTTTAGAGATCGGATAAGTGATTAACAGAGGTTGGCAAAGTCATTACATTGTTGGGCAAAGTCATTTCTAGAGATCGGATAGTGATTAACAGTGGTTGGCAAAGTCATTGCAATTTTGGGCAAAGTCATTTTTAGAGTTCGGATAAGTATTAACAGTGGTTGGCAAAGTCAATACAATTGTTGGGCAAAGTCATTTTTAGAGTTCTGATAAGTTATTAACAGTGGTTGGCAAAGTCATTATAATTGTTGGGCAAAGTCATTTTAGAGATCGGATAAGTGATTAACAGAAGTTGGCAATGTCATTACAATTGTTGGGCAAGTCACTTCTAGAGATCGGATAGGTGATTAACAGTTGTCGGCAAAGTCATTACAATTGTTGGGCAAAGTCATTTTAGAGGTCGGATAAGTGATTAGTAGTGGTTGGCAAAGTTATTACAATTGTTGGACAAAGTCATTTTTAGAGTTCGGATAAGTGATTTACAGTGGTTGGCAAAGTCATTACAATTGTTGGGCAAAGTCATTTTTAGAGTCGGATAATAATTAACAGTGGTTGGCAAAGTCATTACAATGTTGGGCAAAGTCATTTCTAGAGATCGGATAAGTGATTAACAGTGGTTGGCAAAGTAATTACAATTGTTGGGCAAAGTCATTTTTAGAGTTCGGATAAGTGATTAACAGTGGTTGGCAAAGTCATTACAATTGTTGGGCAAAGTCATTTCTAGAGTTCGGATAAGTGATTAACAGGGTTGGCAAAGTCCATTACAATTGTTGGGCAAAGTCATTTTTAGAGGTCGGATAAGATTACAGTGGTTGGCAAAGTCTTTATTGTTGAGCAAAGTCATTTTTAGGGTCGGATAGTGATTAACAGTGTGTGTCAAAGTCATTACAATTTTAAGGAAAGTCATTTTTAGAGTTCGGATAAGTGATTAACATTGGTTGGCAAAGTCATTATAATTGTTGGGCAAAGTCATTTCTAGAGATCGGATAAGGTGATAACAGAGGTTGGCAAAGTCATTACAATTGTTGGGCAAAGTCATTTCTAGAGATCGGATAGGTGATTAACAGTTGTCGGCAAAGTATAACAATTGTTGGGCAAAGTCTTTTTAGAGTTCGGATAAGTGATTAACAGTGGTTGGCAAAGTCATTACAATTGTTGGGCAAAGTCATTTCTAGAGATCGGATAAATGATTAACAGAGGTTGGCAAAGTCATTACAATTGTTGGGCAAAGCATTTTTAGAGGTCGGATAAGTGATTAACAGTGGTTGGCAAAGTCAATACAATTGTTGGGCACAGTCATTTTTAGAGTTCTGATAAGTTATTAACAGTGGTTGGCAAAGTCATTATAATTGTTGGGCAAAGTCATTTCTAGAGATCGGATAAGTGATTAACAGAAGTTGGCAAAGTCATTACAATTGTTGGGCAGAGTCATTTCTAGAGATCGGAAAGGTGATTAACAGTTGTCGGCAAAGTCATTACAATTGTTGGGCAAAGTCATTTTAGAGGTCGGATAAGTGATTAGTAGTGGTTGGCAAGTTATTACAATTGTTGGACAAAGTCATTTTTAGAGTTCGGATAAGTGATTTACAGTGGTTGGCAAAGTCATTACAATTTTGGGCAAAGTCATTTTAGAGTTCGGATAATTTATTAACAGTGGTTGGCAAAGTCATTACAATTGTTGGGCAAGTCATTTCTAGAGATCGGATAAGTGATTAACAGTGGTTGGCAAAGTAATTTCAATTGTTGGGCAAAGTCATTTTAGATTCGGATAAGTGATTAACAGTGGTTGGCAAAGTCATTACAATTGTTGGGCAAAGTCATTTCTAGAGTTCGGATAAGTGATTAACAGTGGTTGGCAAAGTCATTACAATTGTTGGGCAAAGTCATTTTTAGAGGTCGGATAAGTGATTAACAGTGGTTGGCAAAGTCATTTCTATTTTGGGCAAAGTCATTTTTAGGGGTCGGATAAGTGATAACAGTGTGTGTCAAAGTCATTACAATTTTTAAGGAAAGTCATTTTAGAGTCCGGATAAGTGATTAATAGTGGTTGGCAAAGTCATTTTTAGAGTTCGGATAAGTGATTTACAGTGGTTGGCAAAGTCATTACAATTGTTGGGCAAAGTCATTTTTAGAGTTCGGATAAGTTATTAACAGTGGTTGGCAAAGTCAATACAATTGTTGGGCACAGTCATTTTTAGAGTTCTGATAAGTTATTAACAGTGGTTGGCAAAGTCATTATAATTGTTGGGCAAAGTCATTTTAGAGATCGGATAAGTGATTAACAGAAGTTGGCAAAGTCATTACAATTGTTGGGCAGAGTCATTTCTAGAGATCGGAAAGGTGATTAACAGTTGTCGGCAAAGTCATTACAATTGTTGGGCAAAGTCATTTTTAGAGGGTCGGATAAGTGATTAGTAGTGGTTGGCAAGTTATTACAATTGTTGGACAAGTCATTTTTAGAGTTCGGATAAGTGATTTTCAGTGGTTGGCAAAGTCATTACAATTGTTGGGCAAAGTCATTTTTAGAGTTCGGATAATTATTAACAGTGGTGGCAAAGTCATTACAATTGTTGGGCAAAGTCATTTCTAGAGATCGGATAAGTGATTAACAGTGGTTGGCAAAGTAATTACAATTGTTGGGCAAAGTCATTTTTAGAGTTCGGATAAGTGATTAACAGTGGTTGGCAAAGTCATTACAATTGTTGGGCAAAGTCATTTCTAGAGTTCGGATAAGTGATTAACAGTGGTTGGCAAAGTCATTACAATTGTTGGGCAAAGTCATTTTAGAGGTCGGATAAGTGATTAACAGTGGTTGGCAAAGTCATTCTATGTTGGGCAAAGTCATTTTTAGGGTCGGATAAGGATTAACAGTGTGTGTCAAAGTCATTACATTTTTAAGGAAAGTCATTTTTAGAGTCCGGATAAGTGATTAATAGTGGTGGCAAAGTCTTTTTAGAGTCGGAAAGTGATTAACAGTGGTTGGCAAAGTCATTACAATGTTGGGCAAAGTCATTTTAGAGATCGGATAAATGATTAACAGAGGTTGGCAAAGTCATTACAATTGTTGGGCAAAGTCATTTTAGAGGTCGGATAAGTGATTAACAGTGGTTGGCAAAGTCAATACAATTGTTGGGCAAAGTCATTTTTAGAGTTCGGATAAGTGATTAACAGTGGTTGGCAAAGTCATTTTAATTGTTGGGCAAAGTCATTTCTAGAGATCGAATAAGTGATTAACAGTGGTTGGCAAAGTCAATACAATTGTTGGGCAAAGTTTTTTTAGAGGTCGGATAAGTGATTAACAGTGGTTGGCAAAGTCATTACAATTTTTGGGCAAAGTCATTTTTGAGTTCGGATAAGTGATTTACAGTGGTTGGCAAAGTCATTACAATTGTTGGGCAAAGTCATTTTTAGAGTTCGGATAAGTTATTAACAGTGGTTGGCAAAGTCATTATAATTGTTGGGCAAAGTCATTTCTAGAGATCGGATAAGTGATAACAGAAGTGGCAAAGTCATTACAATTGTTGGGCAGAGTCATTTCTAGAGATCGGATAGGTGATTACAGTTGTCGGCAAAGTCATTACAATTGTTGGGCAAAGTCATTTTAGAGGTCGGATAAGTGATTAGTAGTGGTTGGCAAAGTATTACAATTGTTGGGCAAAGTCATTTTAGAGTTCGGATAAGTGATTTACAGTGGTTGGCAAAGTCATTACAATTGTTGGGCAAAGTCATTTTAGAGTTCGGATAATTTATTAACAGTGGTTGGCAAAGTCATTACAATTGTTGGGCAAAGTCATTTCAAGAGATCGGATAAGTGATTAACAGTGGTTGGCAAAGTAATTACAATTGTTGGGCAAAGTCATTTTAGAGTTCGGATAAGTGATTAACAGTGGTTGGCAAAGTCATTACAATGTTGGGCAAAGTCATTTCTAGAGTTCGGATAAGTGATTAACAGTGGTTGGCAAAGTCATTACAATTGTTGGGCAAAGTCTTTTTAGAGGTCGGATAAGTGATTTACAGTGGTTGGCAAAGTCATTTCTATTGTTGGGCAAAGTCATTTTAGGGGTCGGATAAGTGATTAACAGTGTGTCAAAGTCATTACAATTTTAAGGAAAGTCATTTTTAGAGTCCGGATAAGTGATTAATAGTGGTTGGCAAGGTCATTAAAATTGTTGGGCAAAGTCAATTTTTAGAGTTCGGATAAGTATTAACAGTGGTTTGCAAAGTCATTACAATTGTCGGGCAAAGTCATTTTAGAGTTCGGATAAAGATTAACAGTGGTTGGCAAAGTCATTACAATTGTTGGGCAAGTCATTTCTAGAGATCGGATAAATGATTAACAGAGGTTGGCAAAGTCATTACAATGTTGGGCAAAGTCATTTTTAGAGGTCGGATAAGTGATTAACAGTGGTTGGCAAAGTCATTACAATTGTTGGGCAAAGTCATTTTAGAGTCGGATAAGTTATTAACAGTGGTTGGCAAAGTCAATACAATGTTGGGCAAGTCATTTTTAGAGTCGGATAAGTGATTAACAGTGGTTGGCAAAGTCATTACAATTGTTGGGCAAAGTATTTTAGAGGTCGGATAAGTGATTACAGTGGTTGGCAAAGTCATTTCTATGTTGGGCAAAGTCATTTCTAGAGATCGGATAGGTGATTAACAGTTGTCGGCAAAAGTCATTACAATTGTTGGGCAAATTCTTTTTAGAGGTCGGATAAGCTATTAACAGTCGTTGGCAAAGTCATTACAATTTTGGGCAAAGTCATTTCTAGAGATCGGATAAGTGATTTACAGTGGTTTGCAAAGTCATTACAATTGTTGGGCAAAGTCATTTCTAGAGTTCGGATAAGTGATTAACAGTGGTTGGCAAAGTCATTACAATTGTTGGGCAAAGTCATTTTAGAGGTCGGATAAGTGATTAACAGTGGTTGGCAAAGTCATTTCTATTGTTGGGCAAAGTCATTTTTAGGGGCGGATAAGTGATTAACAGTGTGTGTCAAAGTCATTACAATTTTTAAGGAAAGTCATTTTTAGAGTCCGGATAAGTGATTAATAGTGGTTGGCAAAGTCATTTTAGAGTTCGGATAAGTGATTAACAGTGGTTGGCAAAGTCATTACAATTGTTGGGCAAAGTCATTTCTAGAGATCGGATAAATGATTAACAGAGGTTGGCAAAGTCATTACAATTGTTGGGCAAAGTCATTTTTAGAGGTCGGATAAGTGATTAACAGTGGTTGGCAAAGTCAATACAATTTTGGGCGAAGTCATTTTTAGAGTTCGGATAATATTAACAGTGGTTGGCAAAGTCATTACAATCGTTGGCAAAGTCATTTCTAGAGATCGGATAAGTGATTAACAGTGGTTGGCAAAGTAATTACAATTGTTGGGCAAAGTCATTTCTAGAGATCGGATAGGTGATTAACAGTTGTCGGCAAAGTCATAACATTGTTGGGCAAAGTCTTTTTTAGAGGTCGGATAAGTGATTAACAGTGGTTGGCAAAGTCATTACAATTTTTGGGCAAAGTCATTTTTAGAGTTCGGATAAGTGATTACAGTGGTTGGCAAAGTCATTACAATTGTTGGGCAAAGTCATTTTAGAGTTCGGATAATTATTAACAGTGGTTGGCAAAGTCAATACAATGTTGGGCAAAGTCATTTTTAGAGTTCTGATAAGTTATTTACAGTGGTTGGCAAAGTCATTATAATGTTGGGCAAAGTCATTTCTAGAGATCGGATAAGTGATTAACAGAAGTTGGCAAAGTCATTACAATTGTTGGGCAAGTCATTTTTAGAGGTCGGATAAGTGATTAGTAGTGGTGGCAAAGTTATTTCAATTGTTGGGCAAAGTCATTTTTAGAGTTCGGATAAGTGATTACAGTGGTTGGCAAAGTCATTACAATTGTGGGCAAAGTCATTTTAGAGTTCGGATAATTTATTAACAGGGTTGGCAAAGTCATTACAATTGTTGGGCAAAGTCATTTCTAGAGATCGGATAAGTGATTAACAGTGGTTGGCAAAGTAATTACAATTGTTGGGCAAGTCATTTTAGAGTTCGGATAAGTGATTAACAGTGGTTGGCAAAGTCATTACAATTGTAGGGCAAAGTCATTTCTAGAGTTCGGATAAGTGATTAACAGTGGTTGGCAAAGTCATTACAATTGTTGGGCAAAGTCATTTTAGAGGTCGGATAAGTTATTTACAGTGGTTGGCAAGTCTTTTCTATTGTGGGCAAAGTCATTTTAGGGGTCGGATAAGTCTTAACAGTGTGTGTCAAAGCATTACAATTTTTAAGGAAAGTCATTCTAGAGATCGGATAAATGGTTAACAGAGGTTGGCAAAGTCATTACAATTGTTGGGCAAAGTCATTTTAGAGGTGGATAAGTGATTAACAGTGGTTGGCAAAGTCAATACAATTGTTGGGCAAAGTCATTTTTAGAGTTCGGATAAGTGATTAACAGTGGTTGGCAAAGTCATTATAATTGTTGGGCAAAGTCATTTCTAGAGATCGGATAAGTGATTAACAGAGGTTGGCAAAGTCATTTACAATTGTTGGGCAAAGTCATTTCTAGAGATCGGATAGGTGATTAACAGTTGTCGGCAAAGTCATAACAATTGTTGGGCAAAGTCTTTTTTAGAGGTCGGATAATTGATTAACAGTGGTTGGCAAAGTCATTACAATTGTTGGGCAAAGTCATTTCTAGAGTTCGGATAAGTGATTAACAGTGGTTGGCAAAGTCATTACAATTGTTGGGCAAAGTCATTTTTAGAGGTCGGATAAGTGATTTACAGTGGTTGGCAAAGTCATTTCTATTGTTGGGCAGAGTCATTTTTAGGGGTCGGATAAGTGATTAACAGTGTGTGTCAAAGTCATTACAATTTTTAAGGAAAGTCATTTTTAGAGTCCGGATAAGTGATTAATAGTGGTTGGCAAAGTCATTTTTAGAGTTCGGATAAGTGATTTACAGTGGTTGGCAAAGTCATTACAATTGTTGGGCAAAGTCATTTCTAGAGATCGGATAAATGATTAACAGAGGTTGGCAAGTCATTACAATTGTTGGGCAAAGTCATTTTTAGGGGTCGGATAAGTGATTAACAGTGTGTGTCAAAGTCATTACAATTTTTAAGGAAAGTCATTTTTAGAGTCCGGATAAGTGATTAATAGTGGTTGGCAAAGTCATTTTTAGAGTTCGGATAAGTGATTAACAGTGGTTGGCAAAGTCATTACAATTGTTGGGCAAAGTCATTTCTAGAGATCGGATAAATGATTAACAGAGGTTGGCAAAGTCATTACAATTGTTGGGCAAAGTCATTTTTAGAGGTCGGATAAGTGATTAACAGTGGTTGGCAAAGTCAATACAATTGTTGGGCAAAGTCATTTTTAGAGTTCGGATAAGTGATTAACAGTGGTTGGCAAAGTCATTATAATTGTTGGGCAAAGTCATTTCTAGAGATCGTATAAGTGATTAACAGAGGTTGGCAAAGTCATTACAATTGTTGGGCAAAGTCATTTCTAGAGATCGGATAGGTGATTAACAGTTGTCGCAAAGTCATAACAATTGTTGGGCAAAGTCTTTTTTAGAGGTCGGATAAGTGATTAACAGTGGTTGGCAAAGTCATTACAATTTTTGGGCAAAGTCATTTTTAGAGTTCGGATAAGTGATTTACAGTGGTTGGCAAAGTCATTACAATTGTTGGGCAAAGTCATTTTTAGAGTTCGGATAAGTTATAAACAGTGGTTGGCAAAGTCAATACAATTGTTGGGCAAGGTCATTTTTAGAGTTCTGATAAGTTATTAACAGTGGTTGGCAAAGTCATTATAATTGTTGGGCAAAGTCATTTCTAGAGATCGGATAAGTGATTAACAGAAGTTGGCAAAGTCATTACAATTGTTGGGCAGAGTCATTCTAGAGATCGATAGGTGATTAACAGTTGTCGGCAAAGTCATTACAATTGTTGGCAAAGTCATTTTTAGAGGTCGGATAAGGTTATTAGTAGTGGTTGGCAAAGTTATTACAATGTTGGGCAAAGTCATTTTTAGAGTTCGGATAAGTGATTTACAGTGGTTGGCAAAGTCATTACAATTGTTGGGCAAAGTCATTTTATAGAGTTCGGATAATTTATTAACAGTGGTTGGCAAAGTCATTACAATTGTTGGGCAAAGTCATTTCTAGAGATCGGATAAGTGATTAACAGAGGTTGGCAAAGTCATTTCAATTGTTGGGCAAAGTCATTTCTAGAGATCGGATAGGTAATAAACAGTTGTCGGCAAAGTCATTACAATTGTTGGGCAAATTCTTTTTTAGAGGTCGGATAAGCTATTAACAGTCGTTGGCAAAGTCATTACAATTTTGGGCAAAGTCATTTCTAGAGATCGGATAAGTGATTTACAGTGGTTTGCAAAGGTCATTACAATTGTTGGGCAAAGTCATTTCTAGAGTTCGGATAAGTGATTAACAGTGGTTGCAAAGTCATTACAATTGTTGGGCAAAGTCATTTTTAGAGGTCGGATAAGTGATTTAAAGTGGTTGGCAAAGTCATTGCAATTTTTGGGCAAAGTCATTTTTAGAGTTCGGATAAGTGATTTACAGTGGTTGGCAAAGTCATTACAATTGTTGGGCAAAGTCATTTTTAGAGTTCGGATAAGTTATTAACAGTGGTTGGCAAAGTCATACAATTGTTGGGCAAAGTCATTTTAGAGTTCTGATAAGTTATTACAGTGGTTGGCAAAGTCATTATAATTGTTGGGCAAAGTCATTTCTAGAGATCGGATAAGTGATTAACAGAAATTGGCAAAGTCATTACAATTGTTGGGCAGAGTCATTTCTAGAGATCGGATAGGTGATTAACAGTTGTCGGCAAAGTCATTACAATTGTTGGGCAAAGTCATTTTTAGAGGTCGGATAAGTGATAGTAGTGGTTGCAAAGTTATTACAATTGTTGGGCAAAGTCATTTTTAGAGGTCGGATAAGTGATTTAAAGTGGTTGGCAAAGTCATTGCAATTTTTGGGCAAGTCATTTTAGAGTTCGGATAAGTGATTTACAGTGGTTGGCAAGTCATTACAATTGTTGGGCAAAGTCATTTTTAGAGTTCGGATAAGTTATTAACAGTGGTTGGCAAAGTCAATACAATTGTTGGGCAAAGTCATTTTTAGAGTTCTGATAAGTTATTAACAGTGGTTGGCAAAGTCATTATAATTGTTGGGCAAAGTCATTTCTAGAGATCGGATAAGTGATTAACAGAAATTGGCAAAGTCATTACAATTGTGGGCAGAGTCATTTCTAGAGATCGGATAGGTGATTAACAGTTGTCGGCAAAGTTATTACAATTGTTGGGCAAAGTCATTTTTAGAGTTCGGATAAGTGATTTACAGTGGTTGGCAAAGTCATTACAATTGTTGGGCAAGTCATTTTTAGAGTTCGGATAATTTATAACAGTGGTTGGCAAAGTCATTACAATGTTGGGCAAAGTCATTTCTAGAGATCGGATAAGTGATTAACAGTGGTTGGCAAAGTAATTACAATTGTTGGGCAAAGTATTTTTAGAGTTCGGATAAGTGATTAACAGTGGTTGGCAAAGTCATTACAATTGTTGGGCAAAGTCATTTCTAGAGATCGGATAAATGATTAACAGAGGTTGGCAAAGTCATTACAATTGTTGGGCAAAGTCATTTTTAGAGGTCGGATAAGTGATTTACAGTGGTTGGCAAAGTCATTTCTATTGTTGGGCAAAGTCATTTTTAGGGCTCGGATAAGTGATTAACAGTGTGTGTCAAAGTCATTACAATTTTTAAGGAAAGTCATTTTAGAGTCCGGATAAGTGATTAATAGTGGTTTGCAAAGTCATTACAATTGTTGGGCAAAGTCATTCTAGAGTTCGGATAAGTGATTAACAGTGGTTGGCAAAGTCATTACTTGTTGGGCAAAGTCATTTTAGAGGTCGGATAAGTGATTTACAGTGGTTGGCAAAGTCATTTCTATTGTTGGGCAAAGTCTTTTTAGGGGTCGGATAAGTGATTAACAGTGTGGTCAAAGTCATTACAATTTTTAAGGAAAGTCATTTTAGAGTCCGAATAAGTGATTAATAGTGGTTGGCAAAGTCATTTTTAGAGTTCGGATAAGTGATTACAGTGGTTGGCAAAGTCATTACAATTGTTGGGCAAAGTCATTTCTAGAGATCGGATAAATGATTAACAGAGGTTGGCAAAGTCATTACAATTGTTGGGCAAAGTCATTTTTAGAGGTCGGATAAGTGATTAACAGTGGTTGGCAATGTCATTATAATTGTTGGGCAAAGTCATTTCAAGAGATCGGATGAGTGATTAACAGAGGCTGGCAAAGGTCATTACAATTGTTGGGCAAAGTCATTTTAGAGTTCGGATAAGTTATTAACAGTGGTTGGCAAAGTCAATACAATTGTTGGGCAAAGTCATTTTAGAGTTCGGATAAGTGATTAACAATGGTTGGCAAAGTCATTATAATTGTTGGCAAAGTCATTTCTAGAGATCGGATTAGTGATTAACAGAGGTTGGCAAAGTCATTACAATTGTTGGGCAATGTCATTTCTAGAGATCGGATAGGTGATTAACAGTTGTCGGCAAAGTCATTACAATTATTGGGCAAAGTCTTTTTTAGAGGTCGGATAAGTGATTAACAGTCGTTGGCAAAGTCATTACAATTTTTGGGCAAAGTCATTTTTAGGGCTCGGATAAGTGATTAACAGTGTGTGTCAAAGTCATTACAATTTTTAAGGAAAGTCATTTTTAGAGTCCGAATAAGTGATTAATAGTGGTTGGCAAAGTCATTTTTAGAGTTCGGATAAGTGATTAACAGTGGTTGGCAAAGTCATTACAATTGTTGGCAAAGTCATTTCTAGAGATCGGATAAATGATTAACAGAGGTTGGCAAAGTCATTACAATTGTTGGGCAAAGTCATTTTTAGAGGTCGGATAAGTGATTAACAGTGGTTGGCAATGTCATTATAATTGTTGGGCAAGTCATTTCAAGAGATCGGATAAGTGATTACAGAGGCTGGCAAAGTCATTACAATGTTGGGCAAAGTCATTTTTAGAGTTCGGATAAGTTATTAACAGTGGTTGGCAAAGTCATTACAATTGTTGGGCAAAGTCATTTTTAGAGTTCGGATAAGTGATTAACAATGGTTGGCAAAGTCAATACAATTGTTGGGCAAAGTCATTTTTAGAGTTCGGATAAGTGATTAACAATGGTTGGCAAAGTCATTATAATTGTTGGGCAAAGTCATTTCTAGATATCGGATTAGTGATTAACAGAGGTTGGCAAAGTCATTACAATTGTTGGGCAATGTCATTTCTAGAGATCGGATAGGTGATTAACAGTTGTCGGCAAAGTTCATTACAATTATTGGGCAAAGTCTTTTTTAGAGGTCGGATAAGTGATTAACAGTCGTTGGCAAAGTCATTACAATTTTTTGGGCAAAGTCATTTCTAGAGATCGATAAGTGATTTACAGTGGGTGGCAAATTCATTACAATTGTTGGGCAAAGTCATTTCTAGAGATCGGATAAGTGATTAACAGTGGTTGGCAAAGTCATTACAATTGTTGGGCAAAGTCATTTTTAGAGTCCGGATAAGAGATTAAAAGTGATTACAAAGTCATTACAATTGTTGGGCAAAGTAATTTTTAGAGGTCGGATAGGTGATTAACAGTGGTTGGCAAAGTCATTTCTATTGTTGGGCAAAGTCATTTTTATGGGTGGGATAAGTGATTAACAGGTGTGTCAAAGTCATTGCAATTTTTAAGGAAAGTCATTTTTAGAGTCCAGATAAGTGATTAATAGTGGTTGGCAATGTCATTAAAATTGTTGGGCAAAGTCATTTTTAGAGTTCGAATAAGTTATTAACAGTGGTTGCAAAGTCATTACAATGTTGTGCAAAGTCATTTTTGAGTTCGGATAAGTGATTAACAGTGGTTGGCAAAGTCATTTCTATTGTTGGGCGAGAGTCATTTTTAGGGGTCGGATAAGTGATTTACAGTGTGTGTCAAAGTCATTTCTATTGTTGGGCAGAGTCATTTTTAGGGGTCGGATAAGTGATTTACAGTGTGTGTCAAAGTCATTACAATTTTTAAGGAAAGTCATTTTTAGAGTCCGGATAAGTGATAATAGTGGTTGGCAAGGTCATTATATTGTTGGATAAGTCATTTTAGAGTTCGGATAAGTTATTAACAGGGTTGGCAAGGTCATTACAATTGTTGGGCAAAGTCATTTCTAGAGATCGGATAAATGATTACAGAGGTTGGCAAAAGTCATTACAATTGTTGGGCAAAGTCATTTTTAGAGGTCGGATAAGAGATTAACAGTGGTTGGCAAAGTCATTACAATTGTTGGGCAAAGTCATTTTTAGAGTTCGGATAAGTTATTAACAGTGGTTGGCAAAGTCAATACAATTGTGGGCAAAGTCATTTTTAGAGTTCTGATAAGTTATTAACAGTGGTTGGCAAAGTCATTATAATTGTTGGGCAAAGTCATTTCTAGAGATCGGATAAGTGATTAACAGAAGTTGGCAAAGTCATTACAATTGTTGGGGGAGAGTCATTTCTAGAGATCGGATAGGGATTAACAGTTGTCGGCAAAGTCATTACAATTGTTGGGCAAGTCATTTTAGAGGTCGGATAAGTGATTAGCAGTGGTTGGCAAAGTCATTACATTGTTGGGCAAAGTCATTTCTAGAGTTCGGATAAGTGATTAACAGTGGTTGGCAAAGTCAATACAATTGTTGGGCAAAGTCATTTTAGAGTTTGATAAGTTATTAACAGTGGTTGGCAAAGTCAATACAATTGTTGGGCAAAGTCATTCTAGAGATCGGATAGGTGATTAACAGTTGTCGGCAATGTCATAAAATTGTTGGGCAAAGTCATTTTTAGAGTTCGAATAAGTTATTAACAGTGGTTGCAAAGTCATTACAATTGTTGTGCAAAGTCATTTTTTGAGTTCGGATAAGTGATTAACAGTGGTTGGCAAAGTCATTTCTATTGTGGGCAGAGTCATTTTTAGGGGTCGGAAATGATTTACAGTGGTGTCAAAGTCATTTCTATTGTTGGGCAGAGTCATTTTTAGGGGTCGGATAAGTGATTTACAGTGTGTGTCAAAGTCATTACAATTTTAAGGAAAGTCATTTTAGAGTCCGGATAAGTGATTAATAGTGGTTGGCAAGGTCATTAAAATTGTTGGGCAAGCAATTTTTAGAGTTCGGATAAGTTATTAACAGTGGTTTTTAAAGTCATTACAATTGTCGGGCAAAGTCTTTTAGAGTTCGGATAAGTGATTAACAGTGGTTGGCAAGTCATTACAATTGTTGGGCAAAGTCATTTTAGAGATCGGATAAAGATTAACAGAGGTTGGCAAAGTCATTACAATTGTTGGGCAAAGTCATTTTTAGAGATCGATAAGTGATTAACAGAAGTTGGCAAAGTAATTACAATTGTTGGGCAAAGTCATTTTTAGAGATCGGATAAGTTATTAACAGTGGTTGGCAAAGTCATTATAATGTTGGGCAAAGTCATTTCTAGGATCGGATAAGTGATTAACAGAAGTTGGCAAAGTCATTACAATTGTTGGGCAGAGTCATTTCTAGAGATCGGAGGTGATTAACATTGTCGGCAAAGTCATTACAATTGTGGGCAAAGTCATTTTAGAGGTCGGATAAGTGATTAGTAGTGGTTGGCAAAGTTATTACAATTGTCGGGCAAAGTCATTTTAGAGACGGATAAGTGATTAATATGGTGGCAAGGTCATTAAAATTGTGGGCAAAGTCAATTTTTAGAGTTCGGATAAGTTATTAACAGTGGTTTTTAAAGTCATTACAATTGTCGGGCAAAGTCATTTCTAGAGATCGGATAAATGATTAACAGAGGTTGGCAAAGTCATTACAATTGTTGGGCAAAGTCATTTTTAGAGATCGAATAAGTGATTAACAGAAGTTGGCAAAGTAATTACAATTGTTGGGCAAAGTCATTTTAGAGATCGGATAAGTTATACAGTGGTTGGCAAAGTCATAATTGTTGGGCAAAGTCATTTCTAGAGATCGGATAAGTGATTAACAGAAGTTGGCAAAGTCATTACAATTGTGGGCAGAGTCATTTCTAGAGATCGGATAGGTGATTAACAGTTGTCGGCAAAGTCTTACAATTGTTGGGCAAAGTCATTTTAGGGTTCGGATAAGTGATTAGTAGTGGTTGGGCAAAGTTATTACAATTGTCGGGCAAAGTCATTTTTAGAGTTCGGATAAGTGATAACAGTGGTTGGCAAAGTCATTACAATTGTTGGGCAAAGTAATTCTAGAGATCGGATAAATGATTAACAGAGGTTGGCAAAGTCATTACAATTGTTGGGCAAAGTCATTTTAGAGATCGGAATAAGTGATTAACAGAGTTGGCAAAAGTCATTACAATTGGGCAAAGTCATTTTTAGAGATCGGATAAGTTATTAACAGTGGTTGGCAAAGTCATTATAATTGTTGGGCAAAGTCATTTTAGGATCGGATAAGTGATAAAGAAGTTGGCAAAGTCATTAAAATTGTTGGGCGGTCATTTCTAGAGATCGGATAGGTGATTAACAGTTGTCGGCAAAGTCATTACAATTGTGGGCAAAGTCATTTTTAGAGGTCGGATAAGTGATTAGTAGTGGTTGGCAAAGTTATTACAATTGTTGGGCAAAGTCATTTTTAGAGTTCGGATAAGTGATTAACAGTGGTTGGCAAAGTCATTACAATTGTTGGGCAAAGTCATTTCTAGAGTTCGGATAAGTGATTAACAGTGGTTGCAAGTCATTACAATTGTCGGGCAAAGTCATTTTAGAGTTCGGATAAGTGATTAACAGTGGTTGGCAAAGTCATTACAATTGTTGGGCAAAGTCATTTCTAGAGATCGGATAAATGAGAACAGAGGTTGGCAAAGTCATACTTGTTGGGCAAAGTCATTTTTAGAGATCGGAATAAGTGATTAACAGAAAATGGCAAAGTCATTACAATTGTTGGGCAAAGTCATTTTTAGAGTCGGATAAGTTATTAACAGTGGTTGGCAAAGTCATTATAATTGTTGGGCAAAGTCTTTCTAGAGATCGGATAAGTGATTAACAGAAGTTGGCAAAGTCATTACAATGTTGGGCAGAGTCATTTCTAGAGATCGGATAGGTGATTAACAGTTGTCGGCAAAGTCATTACAATTGTTGGGCAAAGTCATTTTTAGAGGTCGGATAAGTTAGTAGTAGTGGTTGGCAAAGTTATTACAATTCGGGGAAAGTCATTTTTAGAGTTCGGATAAGTGATTAACAGTGGTTGGCAAAGTCATTACAATTGTGGGCAAAGTCATTTCTGAGATCGGATAAATGCTTAACAGAAGTTGGCAAAACATTACAATTGTTGGGCAAAGTCATTTTAGAGATCGGATAAGTTATTAACAGTGGTGGCAAAGTCATTTTAATGTTGGGCAAAGTCTTTTAGAGATCGGATAAGTGATTAACAGAAGTTGGCAAAGTCATTACAATTGTTGGGCAGAGTCATTTCTAGAGATCGGATAGGTGATTAGGAGTGGTTGGCAAAGTTATTACAATTGTTGGGCAAAGTCATTTTTAGAGTTCGGATAAGTGATTTACAGTGGTTGGCAAAGTCATTTCAATTGTTGGGCAAAGTCTTTTTAGAGTTCGGATAATTTATTAACGTGGTTGGCAAAGTCATTACAATTGTTGGGCAAAGTCATTTCTAGAGATCTGATAAGTGATTAACAGTGGTTGGCAAAGTAATTACAATTGTTGGGCAAAGTCATTTTTAGAGTTCGGATAAGTGATTAACAGGTTGGCAAAGTCATTACAATGTTGGGCAAAGTCATTTCTAGAGTTCGGATAAGTGATTAACAGTGGTGGCAAAGTCATTACAATTGTTGGGCAAAGTCATTTTTAGAGGTCGGATAGTGATTTACAGTGGTGGCAAAGTCATTTCTATTGTTGGGCAAAGTCATTTTTAGGGGTCGGATAAGGATTAACAGTGTGTGTCAAAGTCATACAATTTTTAAGGAAAGTCATTTTAGAGTCCGGATAAGTGATTAATAGTGGTTGGAAGGTCATTAAAATTGTTGGGCAAAGTCAATTTTTAGAGTTCGGATAAGTTATTAACAGTGGTTTGCAAAGTCATTACAATTGTCGGGCAAAGTCATTTTAGAGCGGATAAGTGATTAACAGTGGATGGCAAAGTCATTACAATTGGGGCAAAGTCATTTCTAGAGATCGGATAAATGATTAACAGAGGTTGGCAAAGTCATTACAATGTTGTGGGCAAAGTCATTTTTAGAGGTCGGATAAGTGATTAACAGTGGTTGGCAAAGTCATTACAATTGTTGGGCAAAGTCATTTTTAGAGTTCGGATAAGTTATTAACAGTGGTTGGCAAAGTCAATACAATTGGGCAAAGTCTTTTTAGAGTTCGGATAAGTGATTAACAGTGGTTGGCAAAGTATTAATTGTTGGGCAAAGTCATTTCTAGAGAGGATAAGTGATTAACAGAGGTTGGCAAAGTCATACAATTGTTGGGCAAAGTCATTTTAGGGTCGGATAAGTGATTAACAGTGTGTGCAAAGTCATTACAATTTTTAAGGAAAGTCATTTTTAGAGTCCGGATAAGTGATTAATAGTGGTTGGCAAGGTCATTAAATGTTGGGCAAAGTCAATTTTTAAGAGTTCGGATAAGTTATTAACAGTGGTTTGCAAAGTCATTACAATTGTCGGGCAAAGTCTTTTAGAGTCGGATAAGTGATTAACAGTGGATGGCCAAAGTCATTACAATTGTTGGGCAAAGTCATTTTAGAGATCGGATAAATGATTAACAGAGGTTGGCAAAGTCATTACAATTGTTGGGCAAAGTCTTTTTAGAGGTCGGATAAGTGATAACAGTGGTTGGCAAAGTCATTACAATTGTTGGGCAAAGTCATTTTTAGAGTTCGGATAAGTATTAACAGTGTTGGCAAAGTCATACAATGTTGGGCAAGTCATTTTTAGAGTTCGGAATAGTGATTAACAGTGGTGGCAAAGTCATTAAATTGTTGGGCAAAGTCATTTCTAGAGATCGGATAAGTGATTAACAGAGGTTGGCAAAGTCATTCAATTGTTGGGCAAAGTCATTTCTAGAGATCGGATAGGTGATTAACAGTGTCGGCAAAGTCATTACAATTGTTGGGCAAAGTCTTTTTTAGAGGTCGGATAAGTGATTAACAGTCGTGGCAAAGTCATTCCAATTTTGGGCAAAGTCATTTTTAGAGTTCGGATAAGTTATTAACAGTGGTTGGCAAAGTCAATACAATTGTTGGGCAAAGTCATTTTAGAGTTCGGATAAGTGATAACAGTGGTTGGCAAAGTCATTATAATGTTGGGCAAAGTCATTTTCTAGAGATCGGATAAGTGATTAACAGAGGTTGGCAAAGTCATTACAATTGTTGGGCAAAGTCATTTCTAGAGATCGGATAGGTGATTAACAGTTGTCGGCAAAGTCATTGCAATTGTTGGGCAAAGTCTTTTTTAGAGGTCGGATAAGTATTAACAGTGTGTGTCAAAGTCATATAATTGTTGGGCAAAGTCTTTTTAGAGATCGGATAAGTGATTAACAGAGGTTGGCAAATCATTACAATTTTTGGGCAAAGGTCATTTCTAGAGATCGGAAAGGTGATTAACAGTTGTCGGCAAAGTCATTACAATTGTTGGGCAAAGTCTTTTTAGAGGTCGGATAAGTGATTAACAGTTGTTGGCAAAGTCATTACAATTTTTGGCAAAGTCATTTCTAGAGATCGGATAAGTGATTACAGTGGTTGGCAAATTCATTACAATTGTTGGGCAAAGTCATTTCTAGAGATCGGATAAGTGATTAAAAGTGATTACAAAGTCATTACAATGTTGGGCAAAGTATTTTTAGAGGTCGGATAGGCTATTAACAGAGGTTGGCAAAGTCATTACAATGTTGGGCAAAGTCATTTCTAGAGATCGGATAGGTGATTAACAGTTGTCGGCAAAGTCATTACAATTGTTGGGCAAAGTCTTTTAGAGGTCGGATAAGTGATTAACAGTGTTGGCAAAGTCATTACAATTTTGGGCAAAGTCATTTTAGAGTCGGATAAGTATTAACAGTGGTTGGCAAAGTCATACAATTGTTGGGCAAAGTCATTTTAGAGTTCGGATAAGTGATTAACAGTGGTTGGCAAAGTCATTATATGTTGGGCAAAGTCATTTCTAGAGATCGGATAAGTGATTAACAGAGGTTGGCAAAGTCATTACAATTGTTGGGCAAAGTCATTTCTAGAGATCGGATAGGTGATTAACAGTTGCGGCAAAGTCATTACAATTGTTGGGCAAAGTCTTTTTTAGAGTCGGATAAGTGATTAACAGTGTGGTCAAAGTCATTACAATTTTGGGAAAGTCATTTTTAGAGTCCGGATAAGTGATTAATAGTGGTTGGCAAGTCATTATAATTGTTGGGCAAAGTCATTTTTAGAGTCGGATAAGTTATTAACAATGGTTGCAAAGTCATTACAATAGTTGGGCAAAGTCATTTTTAGAGTTCGGATAAGTGATTAACAGTGGTTGGCAAGTCATTACAATTGTTGGGCAAAGTCATTTCTAGAGATCGGATAAGTGATTAACAGTGGTTTGCAAAGTCATTACAATTGTGGGCAAAGTCATTTCTAGAGATCGGATAAGTGATTAACAGTGGTTGCAAAGTCATTACAATGTTGGGCAAAGTCATTTTAGAGATCGGATAAGTATTAACAGTGGTTGCAAGTCATTACAATTGTTGGGCAAAGTCATTTTAGAGTTCGGATAAGTTATTAACAGTGGTGGCAAAGTCATTACAATTGTTGGGCAAAGTCATTTCTAGAGATCGGATAAGTGATTAACAGTGTGGCAAAGTCATTACAATTGTTGGGCAAAGTCTTTTTAGAGGTCGGATAAGTGATTAACAGTGGTTGGCAAAGTCATTACAATTTTGGGCAAGTCATTTCTAGAGAGAAAAGTGATAACAGTGGTTGGCAAAGTCATTACAATTGTTGGGCAAAGTCATTTCTAGAGATCGGATAAGTGATTAACAGTGGTTGGCAAAGTCATTACAATTGTTGGGCAAAGTCATTTTTAGATTCGGATAGGTGATTAACAGTTGTGGCAAAGTCATTACAATTGTTGGGCAAAGTCTTTTTAGAGGTCGGATAAGTGATTAACAGTGTGTGGCAAAGTCATTACAATTGTTGGGAAAGTCATTTTTAGAGTCGGATAAGTGATTAATAGTGGTTGGCAAAGGTCATTACAATTGTGGGCAAAGCATTTTTAGAGTTCGGATAAGTTATTAACAGTGGTTGCAAAGTCATTACAATGTGGGCAAAGTCATTTTAGAGTCGGATAAGTGATTAACAGTGGTTGGCAAAGTCATTACAATTGTTGGGCAAAGTCATTTCTAGAGATCGGATAATGATTAACAGAGGTTGGCAAGTCATTACAATTGTTGGGCAAAGTCATTTTAGAGGTCGGATAAGTGATTAACAGTGGTTGGCAAAGTCATTACAATGTTGGGCAAAGTCATTTTTAGAGTTCGGATAAGTTATTAACAGTGGTTGGCAAAGTCAATACAATTGTTGGGCAAAGTCATTTTATAGTTCTGATAAGTATTAACAGTGGTTGGCAAAGTCAATACAATTGTTGGGCAAAGTCATTTTAGAGTCGGATAGTGATTAACAGTGGTTGGCAAAGTCATTAATTGTTGGGCAAAGTCATTTCTAGAGATCGGATAAGTGATTAACAGAGGTTGGCAAAATCATTACAATTTGGGCAAAGTCATTTCTAGAGATCGGAAAGGTGATTAACAGTGTGGCAAAGTCATTACAATTGTTGGGCAAAGTCTTTTTAGAGGTCGGAAGTGATTAACAGTGTTGGCAAAGTCATTATATTTTTTGGCAAAGTCATTTCTAGAGATCGGATAAGTGATTACAGTGGTTGGCAAATTCATTACAATTGTTGGGCAAAGTCATTTCTAGAGATCGGATAAGTGATTAAAAGTGTTACAAAGTCATTACAATTGTTGGGCAAAGTAATTTTAGAGTCGGATAGGCTATTAACAGTGGTTGGCAAAGTCATTACAATTGTTGGGCAAAGTCATTTCTAGAGATCGGATAAGTTATTAACAGTGGTTTGCAAAGTCATTACAATTGTTGGGCAAAGTCATTTTAGAGTTCGGATAAGTTATACAGTGGTTGGCAAAGTCATTACAATTGTTGGGCAAAGTCATTTCTAGAGATCGGATAAGTGATTAACAGTTGTCGGCAAAGTCATTACAATTGTTGGGCAAAGTCTTTTTAGAGGTCGGATAAGTGATTAACAGTGGTTGGCAAAGTCATTACAATTGTTGGGCAAAGTCATTTTTAGAGTTCGGATAAGTATTAACAGTGGTTGGCAAAGTCATACAATTGTTGGGCAAAGTCATTTTTAGAGTTCTGATAAGTTATTAACAGTGGTTGGCAAAGTCATTACAATTGTTGGGCAAAGTCATTTCTAGAGATCGGATAGGGATTAACAGTGGATGGCAAAGTCATTACAATTGTTGGGCAAAGTCATTTCTAGAGATCGGATAAGTGATTAACAGTGGTTGGCAAAGTCATTACAATTGTTGGGCAGAGTCATTTTTAGAATTCGGATAAGTGATAACAGTGTTGGCAAAGTCATTACAATTGTTGGGCAAAGTCACTTTTAGAGGTCGGATAAGTGATAACAGTGGTTGCAAAGTCATTCAATTGTGGGCAAAGTCATTTTTAGAGTTCGGATAATTTATTAACAGTGGTTGGCAAAGTCATTACAATTGTGGGCAAAGTCATTTCTAGAGATCGGATAAGTGATTAACAGTGGTTGGCAAAGTAATTACAATTTTTGGGCAAAGTCATTTTAGAGTCGGAAAGTGATTAACAGTGGTTGGCAAAGTCATTACAATTGTTGGGCAAAGTATTTTAGAGTCGGATAAGTGATTAACAGTGGTTGGCAAAGTCATTACAATTGTTGGGCAAAGTAATCTTAGAGGTCGGATAGGTGATTAACAGTGGTTGGCAAAGTCATTACAATTGTTGGGCAAAGTAATTTTAGAGTTCGGAAAAGTGATTAACAGTGGTTGGCAAAGTCATTACAATTGTTGGGCAAAGTCATTTTAGAATTCGGATAAGTGATTAACAGTGGTTGGCAAAGTCATTACAATTGTTGGGCAAAGTCATTTTTAGAGTTCGGATAAGTAACAGTGGTTGGCAAAGTCATTACAATTGTTGGGCAAAGTCATTTTAGAGTTCGGATAAGTGATTTACAGTGGTTGGCAAAGTCATTACAATTGTTGGGCAAGTCTTTTTAGAGTCGGATAAGTGATTAACAGTGGTTGGCAAAGTCATTAAATTTTGGGCAAAGTCATTTTAGGAATCGGATAAGTGATTTACAGTGGTTGGCAAAGTCATTACAATTGTTGGGCAAAGTCATTTCTGAGATCGGATAATGATTAACAGTGGTTGGCAAGTCATTCAATGTTGGGAAAGTCATTTTTAGAGTTCGGATAATATTAACAGTGGTTGGCAAAGTCATTACAATTGTTGGGCAAAGTCATTTTAGGTCGGATAAGTGATTAACAGTGGTGGCAAAGTCATTACAATTGTTGGGCAAAGTCATTTTAGAGTTCGGATAATGATTAACAGTGGTTGGCAAAGTCATTACAATTGTTGGGCAAAGTCATTTCTAGAGTTCGGATAAGTTATTAACAGTGGTTGGCAAAGTCATTACAATTGTTGGGCAAAGTCATTCTTAGAGTTCGGATAATTATTAACAGTGGTGGCAAAGTCATTACAATGTTGGGTCAAGTCTTTTTAGAGGTCGGATAAGTGATTAACAGTGGTTGGCAAAGTCATTACAAATTTTGGGCAAAGTCATTTTCTAGAGTCGGATAAGTGATTACAGTGGTTGGCAAAGTCATTACAATTGTTGGGCAAAGTCATTTCTGAGATCGGATAAGTGATTAACAGTGGTTGGCAAAGTCATTACAATTGTTGGGCAAAGTCATTTTTAGAGTTCGGATAAGTTATTAACAAGTTGGGGCAAAGTCATTTTTAGAGGTCGGATAAGTGATTAACAGTGGTTGGCAAAGTCATTACAATGTTGGGCAAGTCATTTTTAGAGTTCGGATAAGTATTAACAGTGGTGGCAAAGTCATACAATTGTTGGGCAAAGTCATTTTTAGAGTTCGATAAGTATTAACAGTGGTTGGCAAAGTCATTACAATTGTGGGCAAAGTCATTTCTAGAGATCGGATAAGTGATTAACAGTGGTTGGCAAAGTAATTACAATGTTGGGCAAAGTCATTTTTAGAGTCGGATAATTTATTAACAGTGGTTGGCAAAGTCATTACAATTGTTGGGCAAGTCTTTTTAGAGGTCGGATAAGTGATTAACAGTGGTTGGCAAAGTCATTACAATTGTTGGGCAAAGTCATTTTTAGAGGTTCAGATAAGGTATTAATAATTGTTGGGCAAAGTCATTTTTAGGGTCGGATAAGTGATTAACAGTGGTTGGCAAAGTCATTACAATTGTTGGGCAAAGTCATTTTAGAGTTCGGATAAGTATTAACAGTGGTTGGCAAAGTCATTACAATTGTTGGGCAAAGTCATTTTAGAGTTCTCGGATAAGTATTAACAGTGGTTGGCAAAGTCATTACAATGTTGGGCAAAGTCATTTCTAGAGATCGGATAAGTGATTAACAGTGTGGCAAAGTCATTACAATTGTTGGGCAAAGTCATTTTTAGGTCGGAAAGTGATTAACAGTCGTGGCAAAGTCATACAATTTTGGGCAAAGTCATTTTAGAGATCGGATAAGTGATTACATTGGTTGGCAAAGTCTTACAATTGTTGGGCAAAGTCATTTTAGATCGGATTAGTGATTATAGTGGTTGGCAAAGTCATACAATTGTTGGGCAAAGTCATTTTAGAGTTCGGATAAGTATTAACAGTGGTTGGCAAAGTCATACAATGTTGGGCAAAGCATTTCTGAGATCGGATAAGTGATTAACAGTGGTTGGCAAAGTCATTACAATTGTTGGGCAAAGTCATTTTAGAGTTCGGATAAGTTTATTCACAATTGTTGGGCAAAGTCATTTTAGAGTTCGGATAAGTTATTAACAGTGGTTGGCAAAGTCAATACAATTGTTGGGCAAAGTCATTTCTAGAGATCGGATAGTGATTAACAGTGTCGGCCAAGTCATTACAATTGTTGGGCAAAGTCTTTTAGAGTCGGATAAGTGATTAACAGTGGTTGGCAAAGTCATTACAATGTTGGGCAAAGTCATTTTTAGAGTTCGGATAAGTATTAACAGTGGTTGGCAAAGTCATACAATTGTTGGGCAAAGTCATTTTTAGAGTTCTGATAAGTTATTAACAGTGGTTGGCAAAGTCATTACAATTGTTGGGCAAAGTCATTTTAGAGATCGGATAAGTGATTAACAGTGGTTGGCAAAGTAATTACAATTGTTGGGCAAAGTCATTTTTAGAGTTCGGATAATAATTATTAACAGTGGTGGCAAAGTCATTACAATGTTGGGCAAGTCATTTTAGAGTCGGATAAGTAATGATTAACAGTGGTTGGCAAATTCATTACAATTGTTGGGCAAAGTCATTTTTAGAGTTCGGATAAGTTATTAAATAAGTTGGGCAAAGTCATTTTAGAGGTCGGATAAGTGATTAACAGTGGTTGGCAAAGTCATTACAATTGTTGGGCAAAGTCATTTTTAGAGTCGGATAAGTATTAACAGTGGTTGGCAAAGTCAATACAATTGTTGGGCAAAGTCATTTTAGAGTTCGGATAAGTTATTAACAGTGGTTGGCAAAGTCAATTACAATTGTTGGGCAAAGTCATTTTAGAGATCGGATAGTGATTAACAGTTGCGGCAAAGTCATTACAATGTTGGGCAAAGTCTTTTTAGAGGTCGGATAAGTGATTAACAGTCGTTGGCAAAGTCATTACAATTTTGGGCAAAGTCATTTTAGAGATCGGATAAGTGATTACAGTGGTTGGCAAAGTCATTACAATTGTTGGGCAAAGTCATTTCTAGAGATCGGATAGTGATTTATAGTGGTTGGCAAAGTCATTACAATTGTTGGGCAAAGTCATTTTTAGAGTTCGGATAAGTTATTAACAGTGGTTGGCAAAGTCAATACAATTGTTGGGCAAAGTCATTTTAGAGTTTGATAAGTTATTAACAGTGTTGGCAAAGTCATTACAATTGTTGGGCAAAGTCATTTTAGAGTCGGATAAGTGATTAACAGTGGTGGCAAAGTCATTACAATTGTTGGGAAAAGTCTTTTAGAGGTCGGATAAGTGATTAACAGTGTTGGCAAAGTCATTACAATTTTTGGGCAAAGTCATTTCTAGAGATCGGATAAGTGATTACAGTGGTTGGCAAAGTCATTACAATTGTTGGGCAAAGTCATTTTAGAGATCGGATAAGTGATTAACAGTGGTTGGCAAAGTCATTACAATTGTTGGGCAAAGTCATTTTTAGAGTTCGGAAGAGATTAAACAGTGTTGCAAAGTCATTACAATTGTTGGGCAAAGTTTTTAGAGTCGGATAGGTGATTAACATTGGTTGGCAAAGTCATTACAATTGTTGGGCAAAGTCATTTTTAGGGTCGGATAAGTGATTAACAGTGTGGCAAAGTCATTACAATTGTGGCAAAGTCATTTTAGAGTCGGATAAGTGATTAACAGTGGTTGGCAAGTCATTACAATTGTTGGGCAAAGTCATTTTTAGAGTCGGATAAGTGATTAACAGTGGTTGCAAAGTCATTACAATAGGGGCAAAGTCATTTTTAGAGTTCGGATAAGTGATTAACAGTGGTTGGCAAGGTCATTACAATTGTTGGGCAAAGTCATTTTAGAGTCGGATAATGATTAACAGAGGTGGCAAAGTCATTACAATTGTTGGGCAAAGTCATTTTTAGAGGACGGATAAGTGATTAACAGTGGTTAGCAAAGTCATTACAATTGTTGGGCAAAGTCATTTTTAGAGTTCGGATAAGTTATTAACAGTGGTTGGCAAAGTCAATACAATTGTTGGGCAAAGTCATTTTTATAGTTGATAAGTTATTAACAGTGGTTGCAAAGTCATACAATTGTTGGGCAAAGTCATTTTAGAGTACGGATAAGTGATTAACAGTGGTTGGCAAAGTCATTACAATTGTTGGGCAAAGTCATTTCTAGAGATCGGATAGGTGATTAACAGTTGTGGCAAAGTCATTACAATTGTTGGGCAAAGTCATTTTAGAGATCGGATAAGTGATTACAGTGGTTGGCAAAGTCATTACAATTGTTGGGCAAAGTCATTTCTAGAGATCGGATAAGTGATTAACAGTGGTTACAAAGTCATTACAATTGTGGGCAAAGTCATTTTTAGAGGTTCGGATAAGTATTAACAGTGGTTGGCAAAGTCATTACAATTGTTGGGCAAAGTCATTTTTAGAGTCGGAAAGTGATTAACAGTGGTTGGCAAAGTCATACAATTGTTGGGCAAAGTCATTTTAGATCGGATAAGTGATTAACAGTGGTGGCAAAGTCATTACAATTGTTGGGCAAAGTCATTTTTAGAGGTCGGATAAGTGATTACAGTGGTTGGCAAAGTCATTACAATTGTTGGGCAAAGTCATTTTTAGAGTTCGGATAAGTGATTAACAGTGGTTGGCAAAGTCATTACAATTGTTGGGCAAAGTCATTTCTAGAGATCGGATAAGTGATTAACAGTTGGCAAAGTCATTACAATTGTTGGGCAAAGTCTTTTTAGAGTCGGATAAGTGATTAACAGTGGTTGGCAAAGTCATTACAATTGTTGGCAAAGTCATTTTTAGATCGGATAAGTGATTAAACAGTGGTTGGCAAAGTCATTACAATTGTTGGGCAAAGTCATTTTAGAGGTCGGATAAGTGATTAACAGTGGTTGCAAAGTCATTACAATTGTTGGGCAAAGTCATTTTAGAGTCGGATAAGTGATTAACAGTGGTTGGCAAAGTCATTACAATTGTTGGGCAAAGTCATTTTTGAGATCGGATAAGTGATTAACAGTGGTTGGCAAAGTCATTCAATTTGGGCAAAGTCATTTTTAGATCGGATAATTATTAACAGTGGTTGGCAAAGTCATTACAATTGTTGGGCAAAGTCTTTTTAGAGTCGGATAAGTGATTAACAGTGGTTGGCAAAGTCATTACAATTGTTGGGCAAAGTCATTTTAGAGTTCGGATAAGTATTAACAGTGGTTGGCAAAGTCATTACAATTGTTGGGCAAAGTCATTTTAGAGTCGGATAAGTGATTAACATTGGTTGGCAAAGTCATTACAATTGTTGGGCAAAGTCATTTTTAGAGTTCGGATAAGTATTGACAGTGGTTGGCAAAGTCATTACAATTGTTGGCCAAAGTCATTTTAGAGTCGGATAAGTGATTAACAGTGGTTGGCAAAGTCATTACAATTTTGGGCAAAGTCATTTTAGAGTCGGATAAGTGATTAACAGTGGTTGGCAAAGTCATTACAATTGTTGGGCAAAGTCATTTCTGAGATCGGATAAGTGATTAACAGTGGTTGGCAAAGTCATTACAATTGTTGGGCAAAGTCATTTTAGAGTCGGATAAGTATTAACAATTGTTGGGCAAAGTCATTTTAGAGGTCGGATAAGTGATTAACAGTGGTTGGCAAAGTCATTACAATTGTTGGGCAAAGTCATTTTAGAGTTCGGATAAGATTAACAGTGGTTGGCAAAGTCATTACAATTGTTGGGCAAAGTCATTTTTAGAGTTCGGATAAGTTATTAACAGTGGTTGGCAAAGTCATTACAATTGTTGGGCAAAGTCATTTTAGAGTTCGGATAAGTGATTAACAGTGGTTGGCAAATCATTACAATTGTTGGGCAAAGTCATTTTTAGATTCGGATAAGTGATTAACAGTGGTTGGCAAAGTCATTACAATTGTTGGGCAAAGTCATTTTAGAGTCGGATAAGTATTAACAGTGGTTGGCAAAGTCATTCAATTGTTGGGCAAAGTCATTTTAGAGTTCGGATAAGTATTAACAGTGGTTGGCAAAGTCATTACAATTGTTGGGCAAAGTCATTTCTAGAGATCGGATAAGTGATTAACAGTGGTTGGCAAAGTCATTACAATTGTTGGGCAAAGTCATTTTTAGAGTTCGGATAAGTGATTAACAGTGGTTGGCAAAGTCATTACAATTGTGGGCAAAGTCATTTTAGAGTTCGGATAAGTGATTAACAGTGGTTGGCAAAGTCATTACAATTGTTGGGCAAAGTCATTTTAGAGTTCGGATAAGTGATTAACAGTGGTTGGCAAAGTCATTACAATTGTTGGGCAAAGTCATTTTAGAGTCGGATAAGTGATTAACAGTGGTTGCAAAGTCATTTACAATTGTTGGGCAAAGTCATTTTTAGAGTTCGGATAAGTGATTAACAGTGGTTGGCAAAGTCATTACAATTGTTGGGCAAAGTCATTTTAAGAGATCGGATAAGTGATTAACAGTGGTTGGCAAAGTCATTACAATTGTTGGGCAAAGTCATTTTTAGAGTTCGGATAAGTGATTAACAGTGGTTGGCAAAGTCATTACAATTGTTGGGCAAAGTCATTTTAAGTTCGGATAGTGATTAACAGTGGTTGGCAAAGTCATTACAATTGTTGGGCAAAGTCATTTTAGAGTTCGGATAAGTGATTACAGTGGTTGGCAAAGTCATACAATTGTTGGGCAAAGTTTTTAGAGTTCGGATAAGTATTAACAGTGGTTGGCAAAGTCATACAATTGTTGGGCAAAGTCATTTAGAGTCGGATAAGTGATTACATGGTTGGCAAAGTCATTACAATTGTTGGGCAAAGTCATTTCTTGAGATCGGATAAGTGATTAACAGTGGTTGGCAAAGCATTACAATTGTTGGGCAAAGTCATTTTAGATTCGGATAAGTGATTAACAGTGGTTGCAAAGTCATTACAATTGTTGGGCAAAGTCATTTTAGAGTTCGGATAATATTAACAGTGGTTGGCAAAGTCATTACAATTGTTGGGCAAAGTCATTTCAGATCGGATAAGTGATTAACAGTGGTTGGCAAAGTCATTACAATTGTTGGGCAAAGTCATTTTAGAGTCGGATAAGTGATTAACAGTGGTTGGCAAAGTCATTACAATTGTTGGGCAAAGTCATTTTTAGTTCGGATAGTGATTAACAGTGGTTGGCAAAGTCATTACAATTGTTGGGCAAAGTCATTTCTAGAGATCGGATAAGTGATTAACAGTGGTTGGCAAAGTCATTACAATTGTTGGGCAAAGTCATTTTTAGAGTCGGATAAGTGATTAACAGTGGTTGGCAAAGTCATTACAATTGTTGGGCAAAGTCATTTCTAGAGTTCGGATAAGTGATTACAGTGGTTGGCAAAGTCATTACAATGTTGGGCAAAGTCATTTTAGAGTCGGATAAGTGATTAACAGTGGTTGGCAAAGTCAATTACAATTGTTGGGCAAAGTCATTTTAGAGATCGGATAAGTGATTACAGTGGTTGGCAAAGTCATTACAATTGTTGGGCAAAGTCATTTTTAGATCGGATAAGTGATTAACAGTGGTTGGCAAAGTCTTACAATTGTTGGGCAAAGTCATTTTAGAATTCGGATAAGTGATTACAGTGGTTGGCAAAGTCATTTCAATTGTTGGGAAAAGTCATTTTTAGAGTTCGGATAATGTATTAACAGTGGTTGGCAAAGTCATTTCAATTGTTGGGCAAAGTTCATTTCTAGAGATCGGATAAGTGATTAAACAGTGGTTGGCAAAGTAATTACAATTGTTGGGCAAAGTCATTTTAGAGTTCGGATAAGTGATTAACAGTGGTTGGCAAAGTCATTACAATTGTTGGGCAAAGTCATTTCTACAGTTCGGATAGGTGATAACAGCGGTTGGCAAAGTCATTACAATTGTTGGGCAAAGTCATTTCTAGAGATCGGATAAGTGATTAACAGTGGTTGGCAAAGTAATTACAATTCGTTGGGCAAAGTCATTTTTAGAGTTCGGATAAGTGATAACAGTGGTGGCAAATTCATTACAATTTTGGGCAACGTCATTTCTAGAGATCGGATTAAGGATTAACAGTGGTTGGCAAGTCATTACCCAATTGTGGGCAAAGTAATTTTTAGAGATCGGATAAGTGATATAACAGTGGTTGGCAACGAAATTACAATTGTTGGGCAAAGTCATTTTTAGAGTTCGGATAAGTGATTAACAGTGGTTGGCAAATTCATTACAATTGTTGGGCCAATTCATTTCTAGAGATCGGATAAGTGATTAACAGTGGTTGCAAAGTCATTACAATTTTTGGGCTAAGTCATTTCTAGAGATCGGATAAGTGATTTACAGTGGTTGGCACAATTCATTACAATTGTTGGGCAAGTCATTTCTAGAGATCGGATAAGTGATTAACAGTGGTTGGCAAAGTCATTACAATTGTTGGGCAAAGTAATTTTTAGAGTTCGGATAAGAGATTTACAGTGATTACAAAATCATTACAATTGTGGGCAAAGTAATTTTTAGAGGTCGGATAGGTGATTTACAGTGGTTGGCAAATTCATTACAATGTTGGGCAAAGTCATTTTTAGAGTTCGGATAATTTATTAACAGTGTTTGGCAAAGTCATTACAATTGTTGGGCAAAGTCATTTCTAGAGATCGGATAAGTGATTAACAGTGGTTGGCAAAGTCATTACAATTTTTGGGCAAAGTCATTTCTAGTGATCGGATAAGTGATATAACAATGGTTGGCAAATCATTACAATTGTGGGCAAAGTCATTTCTTGAGATCGGATAAGTGATTAACAGTGGTTGGCAAAGTCATTACAATTGTTGGGCCAAAGTCATTTTTAGAGGTCGGATAAGTGATTAACAGTGGTTTGCAAAGTCATTACAATTGTTGGGCAAAGTCATTTTTAGAGTTCGGATAAGTTATAACAGTGGTTGGCAAAGTCATTACAATTGTTGGGCAAAGTCATTTCTAGAGTTCGGATAATTTATTAACAGTGGTTGGCAAAGTCATTACAATTGTTGGGTCAAGTCTTTTTTAGAGGTCGGATAAGTGATTAACAGTGGTTGGCAAAGTCATTACAAATTTTGGGCAAAGTCATTTCTAGAGATCGGATAAGTGATTTACAGTGGTTGGCAAATTCATTACAATTGTTGGGCAAAGTCATTTCTTGAGATCGGATAAGTGATTAACAGTGGTTGGCAAAGTCATTACAATTGTTGGGCAAAGTCATTTTTAGAGTTCGGATAAGTTATTAACAATTGTGGGCAAAGTCATTTTTAGAGGTCGGATAAGTGATTAACAGTGGTTGGCAAAGTCATTACAATGTTGGGCAAAGTCATTTTTAGAGTTCGGATAAGTTATTAACAGTTTTGGCAAAGTCAATACAATTGTTGGGCAAAGTCATTTTTAGATTCTGATAAGTTATTAACAGTGGTTGGCAAAGTCAATACAATTGTTGGGCAAAGTCATTTCTAGAGATCGGAATAAGTGATTTACAATGGTTGGCAAATTCATTACAATTGTTGGGCAAGTCATTTCTTTGAGATCGGATAAGTGATTAACAGTGGTTGGCAAAGTCATTACAATTGTTGGGCAAAGTCATTTTAGAGGTCGGATAAGTTATTAACAGTGGTTGGCCAAGTCATTACAATGTGGGCAAAGTCATTTCTAGATATCAGATAAGTGATTAACAGTGGTTGGCAAAGTCATTACAATTGTTGGGCAAAGTCATTTTTTAAAATTCGGAATAGTGATTAACAGTGGTTGGCAAAGTCATTACAATTGTTGGGCAAAGTCATTTTTCGAGGTCGGATAAGTGATTAACAGTGGTTTGCAAAGTCATTACAATTGTTGGGCAAAGTTCATTTTTAGAGTTCGGATAAGTTATAACAGTGGTTGGTAAAATCATTACAATTGTTGGGCAAAGTCATTTCTAGAGTTCGGAATTAGTGATTTACAGGGTTGGCAAAGTCATTACAATTGTTGGGCAAAGTCTTTTTTAGAAGTCGGATAAGTGATTAACAGTGGTTGGCAAAGTCATTACAAATTTTGGGCAAAGTCATTTTCTAGAGATCGGATAAGTGATTTACAGTGGTTGGCCAAAGTCATTACAATTGTTGGGCAGAGTCATTTCTAGAGATCGGACAAGTGATTAACATTGGTTGGCAAAGTTATTACAATTGTTGGGCAAAGTCATTTTTAGAGGTCGGATTAGTGATTAACAGTGGTTGGCAAAGTCATTACAATTTTTGGGAAAAGTCATTTTTAGAGTCCGGATAAGTGATTAACAGTGGTTGGCAAAGTCATTACAATTGTTGGGCAAAGTCATTTCTAGAGTTCGGATAAGTGATTAACAGTGGTCTGCAAAGTAATTACAATTGTTGGGCAAAGTCATTTTTAGAGTTCGGATAAGTGATTAACAGTGGTTGGCAAAGTCATTACAATTGTTGGGCAAAGTCATTTCTAGAGTTCGGAAAGGTGATTAACAGCGGTTGGCAAAGTCATTACAATTGTTGGGCAAAGTCATTTCTAGAGATCGGATAAGTGATTAACAGTGGTTGGCAAAGTAATTACAATTGTTGGGCAAAGTCATTTTTAGAGTTCGGATAAGTTATTAACAGTGGTTGGCAAAGTCAATACAATTGTTGGGCAAAGTCATTTCTAGAGATCGGATAAGTGATTTACAATGGTTGGCAAATTCATTACAATTGTTGGGCAAAGTCATTTCTTGAGATCGGATAAGTGATTAACAGTGGTTGGCAAAGTCATTACAATTGTTGGGCAAAGTCATTTTTAGAGGTCGGATAAGTTATTAACAGTGGTTGGCAAAGTCATTACAATTGTTGGGCAAAGTCATTTCTAGATATCAGATAAGTGATTAACAGTGGTTGGCAAAGTCATTACAATTGTTGGGCAAAGTCATTTTTTGAATTCGGATAAGTGATTAACAGTGGTTGGCAAAGTCATTACAATTGTTGGGCAAGTCATTTTTCGAGGTCGGATAAGTGATTAACAGTGGTTTGCAAAGTCATTACAATTGTTGGGCAAAGTCATTTTTAGAGTTCGGATAAGTTATTAACAGTGGTTGGCAAAATCATTACAATGTTGGGCAAAGTCATTTCTAGAGTTCGGATTAGTGATTTACAGTGGTTGGCAAAGTCATTACAATTGTTGGGCAAAGTCTTTTTTAGAAGTCGGATAAGTGATTAACAGTGGTTGGCAAAGTCATTACAAATTTTGGGCAAAGTCATTTCTAGAGATCGGATAAGTGATTTACAGTGGTTGGCAAAGTCATTACAATTTTTGGGCACAGTCATTTCTAGAGATCGGACAAGTGATTAACATTGGTTGGCAAAGTTATTACAATTGTTGGGCAAAGTCATTTTTAGAGGTCGGATTAGTGATTAACAGTGGTTGGCAAAGTCATTACAATTTTTGGGAAAAGTCATTTTTAGAGTCCGGATAAGTGATTAACAGTGGTTGGCAAAGTCATTACAATTGTTGGGCAAAGTCATTTCTAGAGATCGGATAAGTGATTAACAGTGGTCTGCAAAGTAATTGCAATGTTGGGCAAAGTCATTTTTAGAGTTCGGATAAGTGATTAACAGTGGTTGGCAAAGTCATTACAATTGTTGGGCAAAGTCATTTCTAGAGTTCGGATAGGTGATTAACAGCGGTTGGCAAAGTCATTACAATTGTTGGGCAAAGTCATTTCTAGAGATCGGATAAGTGATTAACAGTGGTTGGCAAAGTAATTACAATTGTTGGGCAAAGTCATTTTTAGAGTTCGGATAAGTGATTAACAGTGGTTGGCAAATTCATTACAATTGTTGGGCAAAGTCATTTCTAGAGATCGGATAAGTGATTAACAGTGGTTGGCAAAGTCATTACAATTGTTGGGCAAAGTAATTTTTAGAGATCGGATAAGTGATTAACAGTGGTTGGCAAAGTAATTACAATTGTTGGGCAAAGTCATTTTAGAGTTCGGATAAGTGATTAACAGTGGTTGGCAAATTCATTACAATTGTTGGGCAAATTCATTTCTAGAGATCGGATAAGTGATTAACAGTGGTTGGCAAAGTCATTACAATTTATGGGCTAAGTCATTTCTAGAGATCGGATAAGTGATTTACAGTGGTTGGCAAATTCATTACAATTGTTGGGCAAAGTCATTTCTAGAGATCGGATAAGTGATTAACAGTGGTTAGCAAAGTCATTACAATTGTTGGGCAAAGTAATTTTTAGAGTTCGGATAAGAGATTTACAGTGATTACAAAGTCATTACAATTGTTGGGCAAAGTAATTTTTAGAGGTCGGATAGGTGATTTACAGTGGTTGACAAATTCATTACAATTGTTGGGCAAAGTCATTTTTAGTGTTCGGATAATTTATTAACAGTGTTTGGCAAAGTCATTACAATTGTTGGGCAAAGTCATTTCTAGAGTTCGGATTAGTGATTTACAGTGGTTGGCAAAGTCATTACAATTGTTGGGCAAAGTCTTTTTTAGAAGTCGGATAAGTGATTAACAGTGGTTGGCAAAGTCATTACAAATTTTGGGCAAAGTCATTTCTAGAGATCGGATAAGTGATTTACAGTGGTTGGCAAAGTCATTACAATTGTTGGGCACAGTCATTTCTAGATATCAGATAAGTGATTTACAGTGGTTGGCAAAGTCATTACAATTGTTGGGCAAAGTCATTTTTAGAATTCGGATAAGTGATTAACAGTGGTTGGCAAAGTCATTACAATTGTTGGGCAAAGTCATTTTTCGAGGTCGGATAAGTGATTAACAGTGGTTTGCAAAGTCATTACAATTGTTGGGCAAAGTCATTTTTAGAGTTCGGATAAGTTATTAACAGTGGTTGGCAAAATCATTACAATTGTTGGGCAAAGTCATTTCTAGAGTTCGGATTAGTGATTTACAGTGGTTGGCAAAGTAATTACAATTGTTGGGCAAAGTCTTTTTTAGAAGTCGGATAAGTGATTAACAGTGGTTGGCAAAGTCATTACAAATTTTGGGCAAAGTCATTTCTAGAGATCGGATAAGTGATTTACAGTGGTTGGCAAAGTCATTACAATTGTTGGGCACAGTCATTTCTAGAGATCGGACAAGTGATTAACATTGGTTGGCAAAGTTATTACAATTGTTGGGCAAAGTCATTTTTAGAGGTCGGATTAGTGATTAACAGTGGTTGGCAAAGTCATTACAATTTTTGGGAAAAGTCATTTTTAGAGTCCGGATAAGTGATTAACAGTGGTTGGCAAAGTCATTACAATTGTTGGGCAAAGTCATTTCTAGAGATCGGATAAGTGATTAACAGTGGTCTGCCAAGTAATTACAATTGTTGGGCAAAGTCATTTTTAGAGTTCGGATAAGTGATTAACAGTGGTTGGCAAAGTCATTACAATTGTTGGGCAAAGTCATTTCTAGAGTTCGGATAGGTGATTAACAGCGGTTGGCAAAGTCATTACAATTGTTGGGCAAAGTCATTTCTAGAGATCGGATAAGTGATTAACAGTGGTTGGCAAAGTAATTACAATTGTTGGGCAAAGTCATTTTTAGAGTTTGGATAAGTGATTTACAGTGGTTGGCAAAGTCATTACAATTGTTGGGCACAGTCATTTCTAGAGATCGGACAAGTGATTAACATTGGTTGGCAAAGTTATTACAATTGTTGGGCAAAGTCATTTTTAGAGGTCGGATTAGTGATTAACAGTGGTTGGCAAAGTCATTACAATTTTTGGGAAAAGTCATTTTTAGAGTCCGGATAAGTGATTAACAGTGGTTGGCAAAGTCATTACAATTGTTGGGCAAAGTCATTTCTAGAGATCGGATAAGTGATTAACAGTGGTCTGCAAAGTAATTGCAATTGTTGGGCAAAGTCATTTTTAGAGTTCGGATAAGTGATTAACAGTGGTTGGCAAAGTCATTACAATTGTTGGGCAAAGTCATTTCTAGAGTTCGGATAGGTGATTAACAGCGGTTGGCAAAGTCATTACAATTGTTGGGCAAAGTCATTTCTAGAGATCGGATAAGTGATTAACAGTGGTTGGCAAAGTAATTACAATTGTTGGGCAAAGTCATTTTTAGAGTTCGGATAAGTGATTAACAGTGGTTGGCAAATTCATTACAATTGTTGGGCAAAGTCATTTCTAGAGATCGGATAAGTGATTAACAGTGGTTGGCAAAGTCATTACAATTGTTGGGCAAAGTAATTTTTAGAGATCGGATAAGTGATTAACAGTGGTTGGCAAAGTAATTACAATTGTTGGGCAAAGTCATTTTTAGAGTTCGGATAAGTGATTAACAGTGGTTGGCAAATTCATTACAATTGTTGGGCAAATTCATTTCTAGAGATCGGATAAGTGATTAACAGTGGTTGGCAAAGTCATTACAATTTTTGGGCTAAGTCATTTCTAGAGATCGGATAAGTGATTTACAGTGGTTGGCAAATTCATTACAATTGTTGGGCAAAGTCATTTCTAGAGATCGGATAAGTGATTAACAGTGGTTAGCAAAGTCATTACAATTGTTGGGCAAAGTAATTTTTAGAGTTCGGATAAGAGATTTACAGTGATTACAAAGTCATTACAATTGTTGGGCAAAGTAATTTTTAGAGGTCAGATAGGTGATTTACAGTGGTTGGCAAATTCATTACAATTGTTGGGCAAAGTCATTTTTAGTGTTCGGATAATTTATTAACAGTGTTTGGCAAAGTCATTACAATTGTTGGGCAAAGTCATTTCTAGAGTTCGGATTAGTGATTAACAGTGGTTGGCAAAGTCATTACAAATTTTGGGCAAAGTCATTTCTAGAGATCGGATAAGTGATTTACAGTGGTTGGCAAAGTCATTACAATTGTTGGGCACAGTCATTTCTAGATATCAGATAAGTGATTTACAGTGGTTGGCAAAGTCATTACAATTGTTGGGCAAAGTCATTTTTAGAATTCGGATAAGTGATTAACAGTGGTTGGCAAAGTCATTACAATTGTTGGGCAAAGTCATTTTTCGAGGTCGGATAAGTGATTAACAGTGGTTTGCAAAGTCATTACAATTGTTGGGCAAAGTCATTTTTAGAGTTCGGATAAGTTATTAACAGTGGTTGGCAAAATCATTACAATTGTTGGGCAAAGTCATTTCTAGAGTTCGGATTAGTGATTTACAGTGGTTGGCAAATTCATTACAATTGTTGGGCAAATTCATTTCTAGAGATCGGATAAGTGATTAACAGTGGTTGGCAAAGTCATTACAATTTTTGGGCTAAGTCATTTCTAGAGATCGGATAAGTGATTTACAGTGGTTGGCAAATTCATTACAATTGTTGGGCAAAGTCATTTCTAGAGATCGGATAAGTGATTAACAGTGGTTAGCAAAGTCATTACAATTGTTGGGCAAAGTAATTTTTAGAGTTCGGATAAGAGATTTACAGTGATTACAAAGTCATTACAATTGTTGGGCAAAGTAATTTTTAGAGGTCAGATAGGTGATTTACAGTGGTTGGCAAATTCATTACAATTGTTGGGCAAAGTCATTTTTAGTGTTCGGATAATTTATTAACAGTGTTTGGCAAAGTCATTACAATTGTTGGGCAAAGTCATTTCTAGAGTTCGGATTAGTGATTAACAGTGGTTGGCAAAGTCATTACAAATTTTGGGCAAAGTCATTTCTAGAGATCGGATAAGTGATTTACAGTGGTTGGCAAAGTCATTACAATTGTTGGGCACAGTCATTTCTAGATATCAGATAAGTGATTTACAGTGGTTGGCAAAGTCATTACAATTGTTGGGCAAAGTCATTTTTAGAATTCGGATAAGTGATTAACAGTGGTTGGCAAAGTCATTACAATTGTTGGGCAAAGTCATTTTTCGAGGTCGGATAAGTGATTAACAGTGGTTTGCAAAGTCATTACAATTGTTGGGCAAAGTCATTTTTAGAGTTCGGATAAGTTATTAACAGTGGTTGGCAAAATCATTACAATTGTTGGGCAAAGTCATTTCTAGAGTTCGGATTAGTGATTTACAGTGGTTGGCAAAGTAATTACAATTGTTGGGCAAAGTCTTTTTTAGAAGTCGGATAAGTGATTAACAGTGGTTGGCAAAGTCATTACAAATTTTGGGCAAAGTCATTTCTAGAGATCGGATAAGTGATTTACAGTGGTTGGCAAAGTCATTACAATTGTTGGGCACAGTCATTTCTAGAGATCGGACAGGTGATTAACATTGGTTGGCAAAGTTATTACAATTGTTGGGCAAAGTCATTTTTAGAGGTCGGATTAGTGATTAACAGTGGTTGGCAAAGTCATTACAATTTTTGGGAAAAGTCATTTTTAGAGTCCGGATAAGTGATTAACATTGGTTGGCAAAGTCATTACAATTGTTGGGCAAAGTCATTTCTAGAGATCGGATAAGTGATTAACAGTGGTCTGCCAAGTAATTACAATTGTTGGGCAAAGTCATTTTTAGAGTTCGGATAAGTGATTAACAGTGGTTGGCAAAGTCATTACAATTGTTGGGCAAAGTCATTTCTAGAGTTCGGATAGGTGATTAACAGCGGTTGGCAAAGTCATTACAATTGTTGGGCAAAGTCATTTCTAGAGATCGGATAAGTGATTAACAGTGGTTGGCAAAGTAATTACAATTGTTGGGCAAAGTCATTTTTAGAGTTCGGATAAGTGATTAACAGTGGTTGGCAAATTCATTACAATTGTTGGGCAAAGTCATTTCTAGAGTTCGGATAAGTGATTAACAGTGGTTGGCAAAGTCATTACAATTGTTGGGCAAAGTAATTTTTAGAGATCGGATAAGTGATTAACAGTGGTTGGCAAAGTAATTACAATTGTTGGGCAAAGTCATTTTTAGAGTTCGGATAAGTGATTAACAGTGGTTGGCAAATTCATTACAATTGTTGGGCAAATCATTTCTAGAGATCGGATAAGTGATTAACAGTGGTTGGCAAAGTCATTACAATTTTTGGGCTAAGTCATTTCTAGAGATCGGATAAGTGATTTACAGTGGTTGGCAAATTCATTACAATTGTTGGGCAAAGTCATTTCTAGAGATCGGATAAGTGATTAACAGTGGTTAGCAAAGTCATTACAATTGTTGGGCAAAGTAATTTTTAGAGTTCGGATAAGAGATTTACAGTGATTACAAAGTCATTACAATTGTTGGGCAAATTCATTTCTAGAGATCGGATAAGTGATTAACAGTGGTTGGCAAAGTCATTACAATTTTTGGGCTAAGTCATTTCTAGAGATCGGATAAGTGATTTACAGTGGTTGGCAAATTCATTACAATTGTTGGGCAAAGTCATTTCTAGAGATCGGATAAGTGATTAACAGTGGTTAGCAAAGTCATTACAATTGTTGGGCAAAGTCATTTCTAGAGTTCGGATAGGTGATTAACAGCGGTTGGCAAAGTCATTACAATTGTTGGGCAAAGTCATTTCTAGAGATCGGATAAGTGATTAACAGTGGTTGGCAAAGTAATTACAATTGTTGGGCAAAGTCATTTTTAGAGTTCGGATAAGTGATTAACAGTGGTTGGCAAATTCATTACAATTGTTGGGCAAAGTCATTTCTAGAGTTCGGATAAGTGATTAACAGTGGTTGGCAAAGTCATTACAATTGTTGGGCAAAGTAATTTTTAGAGATCGGATAAGTGATTAACAGTGGTTGGCAAAGTAATTACAATTGTTGGGCAAAGTAATTTTTAGAGGTCGGATAGGTGATTTACAGTGGTTGGCAAATTCATTAAAATTGTTGGGCAAAGTCATTTTTAGAGTTCGGATAATTTATTAACAGTGTTTGGCAAAGTCATTACAATTGTTGGGCAAAGTCATTTCTAGAGATCGGATAAGTGATTAACAGTGGTTGGCAAAGTCATTACAATTTTTGGGCAAAGTCATTTCTAGTGATCGGATAAGTGATTTACAATGGTTGGCAAATTCATTACAATTGTTGGGCAAAGTCATTTCTTGAGATCGGATAAGTGATTAACAGTGGTTGGCTTAGTCATTACAATTGTTGGGCAAAGTCATTTTTAGAGTTCGGATAAGTGATTTACAGTGGTTGGCAAAGTCATTACAATTGTTGGGCAATGTCATTTTTAGAGGTCGGATAAGTGATTAACAGTGGTTTGCAAAGTCATTTCTAGAGATCGGATAAGTGATTTACAGTGGTTGGCAAATTCATTACAATTGTTGGGCAAAGTCATTTCTAGAGATCGGATAAGTGATTAACAGTGGTTAGCAAAGTCATTACAATTGTTGGGCAAAGTAATTTTTAGAGTTCGGATAAGAGATTTACAGTGATTACAAAGTCATTACAATTGTTGGGCAAAGTAATTTTTAGAGGTCGGATAGGTGATTTACAGTGGCTGGCAAATTCATTACAATTGTTGGGCAAAGTCATTTTTAGAGGTCGGATAAGTTATTAACAGTGGTTGGCAAAGTCATTACAATTGTTGGGCAAAGTCATTTCTAGATATCAGATAAGTGATTAACAGTGGTTGGCAAAGTCATTACAATTGTTGGGCAAAAACATTTTTAGAGTTCGGATAAGTGATTAACAGTGGTTGGCAAAGTCATTACAATTGTTGGGCAAAGTCATTTTTAGAGTTCGGATAAGTGATTTACAGTGGTTGGCAAAGTCATTACAATTGTTGGGCAAAGTCATTTTTAGAGTTCGGATAATTTATTAACAGTGTTTTGCAAAGTCATTACAATTGTTGGGCAAAGTCATTTCTAGAGATCGGATTAGTGATTAACAGTGGTTGGCAAAGTCATTACAATTTTTGGGCTAAGTCATTTCTAGAGATCGGATAAGTGATTTACAGTGGTTGGCAAATTCATTACAATTGTTGGGCAAAGTCATTTCTAGAGATCGGATAAGTGATTAACAGTGGTTGGAAAAGTCATTACAATTGTTGGGCAAAGTAATTTTTAGAGTTCGGATAAGAGATTTACAGTGATTACAAAGTCATTACAATTGTTGGGCAAAGTAATTTTTTAGAGGTCGGATAGGTGATTAACAGTGGTTGGCAAAGTCATTACAATTGTTGGGCAAAGTTATTTTTAGAGTTCGGAAAAGTGATTAACAGTGGTTGGCTTAGTCATTACAATTGTTGGGCAAAGTCATTTCTAGAGATCGGATAAGTGATTTACAGTGGTTGGCAAAGTCATTACAATTGTTGGGCAAAGTCATTTTTAGAGTTCGGATAATTTATTAACAGTGTTTGACAAAGTCATTACAATTGTTGGGCAAAGTCATTTCTAGAGATCGGATAAGTGATTTACAGTGGTTGGCAAATTCATTACAATTGTTGGGCAAAGTCATTTCTAGAGGTCGGATAGGTGATTAACAGTGGTTGGCAAAGTCATTACAATTGTTGGGCAAAGTCATTTTTAGAGTTCGGAAAAGTGATTAACAGTGGTTGGCTTAGTCATTACAATTGTTGGGCAAAGTCATTTTTAGAGTTCGGATAAGTGATTTACAGTGGTTGGCAAAGTCATTACAATTGTTGGGCAAAGTCATTTTTAGAGTTCGGATAATTTATTAACAGTGTTTGACAAAGTCATTACAATTGTTGGGCAAAGTCATTTCTAGAGATCGGATTAGCGATTAACAGTGGTTGGCAAAGTCATTACAATTTTTGGGCTAAGTCATTTCTAGAGATCGGATAAGTGATTTACAGTGGTTGGCAAATTCATTACAATTGTTGGGCAAAGTCATTTCTAGAGATCGGATAAGTGATTAACAGTGGTTGGCAAAGTCATTACAATTGTTGGGCAAAAACATTTTTAGAGTTCGGATAAGTGATTAACAGTGGTTGGCAAAGTCATTACAATTGTTGGGCAAAGTCATTTTTAGAGTTCGGATAAGTGATTTACAGTGGTTGGCAAAGTCATTACAATTGTTGGGCAAAGTCATTTTTAGAGTTCGGATAATTTATTAACAGTGTTTGGCAAAGTCATTACAATTGTTGGGCAAAGTCATTTCTAGAGATCGGATTAGTGATTAACAGTGGTTGGCAAAGTCATTACAATTGTTGGGCAAAGTAATTTTTAGAGTTCGGATAAGAGATTTACAGTGATTACAAAGTCATTACAATTGTTGGGCAAATTCATTTCTAGAGATCGGATAAGTGATTAACAGTGGTTGGCAAAGTCATTACAATTTTTGGGCTAAGTCATTTCTAGAGATCGGATAAGTGATTTACAGTGGTTGGCAAATTCATTACAATTGTTGGGCAAAGTCATTTCTAGAGATCGGATAAGTGATTAACAGTGGTTAGCAAAGTGATTACAATTGTTGGGCAAAGTCATTTCTAGAGTTCGGATAGGTGATTAACAGCGGTTGGCAAAGTCATTACAATTGTTGGGCAAAGTCATTTCTAGAGTTCGGATAAGTGATTTACAGTGGTTGGCAAAGTCATTACAATTGTTGGGCAAAGTCATTTTTAGAGTTCGGATAATTTATTAACAGTGTTTGACAAAGTCATTACAATTGTTGGGCAAAGTCATTTCTAGAGATCGGATTAGCGATTAACAGTGGTTGGCAAAGTCATTACAATTTTTGGGCTGAGTCATTTCTAGAGATCGGATAAGTGATTTACAGTGGTTGGCAAATTCATTACAATTGTTGGGCAAAGTCATTTCTAGAGATCGGATAAGTGATTAACAGTGGTTGGCAAAGTCATTACAATTGTTGGGCAAAGTAATTTTTAGAGTTCGGATAAGAGATTTACAGTGATTACAAAGTCATTACAATTGTTGGGCAAAGTAATTTTTTAGAGGTCGGATAGGTGATTAACAGTGGTTGGCAAAGTCATTACAATTGTTGGGCAAAGTTATTTTTAGAGTTCGGAAAAGTGATTAACAGTGGTTGGCTTAGTCATTACAATTGTTGGGCAAAGTCATTTTTAGAGTTCGGATAAGTGATTTACAGTGGTTGGCAAAGTCATTACAATTGTTGGGCAAAGTCATTTTTAGAGTTCGGATAATTTATTAACAGTGTTTGACAAAGTCATTACAATTGTTGGGCAAAGTCATTTCTAGAGATCGGATTAGCGATTAACAGTGGTTGGCAAAGTCATTACAATTTTTGGGCTAAGTCATTTCTAGAGATCGGATAAGTGATTTACAGTGGTTGGCAAATTCATTACAATTGTTGGGCAAAGTCATTTCTAGAGATCGGATAAGTGATTAACAGTGGTTGGCAAAGTCATTACAATTGTTGGGCAAAGTAATTTTTAGAGTTCGGATAAGCGATTTACAGTGATTACAAAGTCATTACAATTGTTGGGCAAAGTAATTTTTAGAGGTCGGATAAGTGATTAACAGTGGTTGGCAAAGTCATTACAATTGTTGGGCAGTTATTTTTAGAGTTCGGAAAAGTGATTTACAGTGGTTGGCTTAGTCATTACAATTGTTGGGCAAAGTCATTTTTAGAATTCGGATAACTGATTAACAGTGGTTGGCAAAGTCATTACAATTGTTGGGCAAAGTCATTTTTAGAGGTCGGATAAGTGATTAAAAGTGGTTTGCAAAGTCATTACAATTGTTGGGCAAAGTCATTTTTAGAGTTCGGATAAGTTATTAACAGTGGTTGGCAAAGTCATTACAATTGTTGGGCAAAGTCATTTCTAGATATCAGATAAGTCATTAACAGTGGTTGGCAAAGTCATTACAATTGTTGGGCAAAGTCATTTTTAGAGGTCGGATAAGTGATTAACAGTGGTTTGCAAAGTCATTACAATTGTTGGGCAAAGTCATTTTTAGAGTTCGGATAAGTAATTTACATTGGTTGGCAAAGTCATTACAATTGTTGGGCAAAGTCAATTCTAGAGATCGGATAAGTGATTTACAGTTGTCGGCAAAGTCATTACAATTGTTTGGCAAATTCTTTTTTAGAGGTCGGATAAGTGATTTACAGTGGTTGGCAAAGTCATTAAAATTGCTGGGCAAAGTCATTTTTCGAGGTCGGATAAGTGATTAACAGTGGTTTGCAAAGTCATTACAATTGTTGGGCAAAGTCATTTTTAGAGTTCGGATAAGTTATTAACAGTGGTTGGCAAAGTCAATACAATTGTTGGGCAAAGTCATTTCTAGAGTTCGGATAAGTGATTTACAGTGGTTGGCAAAGTCATTACAATTGTTGGGCAAAGTCTTTTTTAGAGTTCGGATAAGTTATTAACAGTGGTTGGCAAAGTCATTACAATTGTTGGGCAAAGTCATTTCTAGAGATCGGATAAGTGATTTACAGTTGTCGGCAAAGTCATTACAATTGTTGGGCAAATTCTTTTTTAGAGGTCGGATAAGTGATTTACAGTGGTTGGCAAAGTCATTAAAATTGCTGGGCAAAGTCATTTTTCGAGGTCGGATAAGTGATTAACAGTGGTTTGCAAAGTCATTACAATTGTTGGGAAAAGTCATTTTTAGAGTTCAGATAAGTTATTAACAGTGGTTGGCAAAGTCAATACAATTGTTGGGCAAAGTCATTTCTAGAGTTCGGATAAGTGATTTACAGTGGTTGGCAAAGTCATTACAATTGTTGGGCAAAGTCTTTTTTAGAGGTCGGATAAGTGATTAACAGTGGTTGGCAAAGTCATTACAAATTTTGGGCAAAGTCATTTCTAGAGATCGGATAAGTGATTTACAGTGGTTGGCAAATTCATTACAATTGTTGGGCAAAGTCATTTCTTGAGATCGGATAAGTGATTAACAGTGGTTGGCAAAGTCATTACAATTGTTGGGCAAAGTCATTTTTAGAGTTCGGATAAGTTATTAACAGTGGTTGGCAAAGTCATTAAAATTGTTGGGCAAAGTCATTTCTAGATATCAGATAAGTGATTAACAGTGGTTGGCAAAGTCATTACAATTGTTGGGCAAAAACATTTTTAGAGTTCGGATAAGTGATTAACAGTGGTTGGCAAAGTCATTACAATTGTTGGGCAAATTCTTTTTTAGAGTTCGGATAAGTTATTAACAGTGGTTGGCAAAGTCAATACAATTGTTGGGCAAAGTCATTTCTAGAGTTCGGATAAGTGATTTACAGTGGTTGGCAAAGTCATTACAATTGTTGGGCAAAGTCTTTTTTAGAGTTCGGATAAGTTATTAACAGTGGTTGGCAAAGTCATTACAATTGTTGGGCAAAGTCATTTCTAGAGATCGGATAAGTGATTTACAGTTGTCGGCAAAGTCATTACAATTGTTGGGCAAATTCTTTTTTAGAGGTCGGATAAGTGATTTACAGTGGTTGGCAAAGTCATTAAAATTGCTGGGCAAAGTCATTTTTCGAGGTCGGATAAGTTATTAACAGTGGTTTGCAAAGTCATTACAATTGTTGGGCAAAGTCGTTTTTTGAGGTCGGATAAGTGATTTACAGTGGTTGGCAAATTCATTACAATTGTTGGGCAAAGTCATTTTTAGAGTTCGGATAAGTTATTAACAGTGGTTGGCAAAGTCATTTCTATTGTTGGGCAGAGTCATTTTTAGGGGTCGGATAAGTGATTAACAGTGTGTGTCAAAGTCATTACAATTTTTAAGGAAAGACATTTTTAGAGTCCGAATAAGTGATTAATAGTGGTTGGCAAGGTCATTAAAATTGTTGGGCAAAGTCATTTTTAGAGTTCGGATAAGTTATTAACAGTGGTTTGCAAAGTCATTACAATTGTTGGGCAAAGTCATTTTTAGAGTTCGGATAAGTGATTAACAGTGGTTGGCAAGGTAATTACAATTGTTGGGCAAAGTCATTTCTAGAGATCGGATAAGTGATTAACTGTGGTTGGCAAAGTCATTACAATTGTTGGGCAAAGTCATTTCTAGAGATCGGATAAGTGATTAAAAGTGATTACAAAGTCATTACAATTGTTGGGCAAAGTAATTTTTAGAGTTCGGATAAATTATTAACAGTGGTTGGCAAAGTCATTTCTAGAGATCGGATAAGTGATTTACAGTTGTCGGCAAAGTCATTACAATTGTTGGGCAAAGTCATTTTTAGAGTTCGGATAAGTTATTAACAGTGGTTGGCAAAGTCATTACAATTGTTGGGCAAAGTCATTTCTAGATATCAGATAAGTGATTAACAGTGGTTAGCAAAGTCATTACAATTGTTGGGCAAAGTCATTTTTAGAGTTCGGATAAGTTATTAACAGTGGTTTGCAAAGTCATTACAATTGTTGGGCAAAGTCATTTTAAGAGTTCGGATAAGTGATTAACAGTGGTTGGCAAGGTAATTACAATTGTTGGGCAAAGTCATTTTTAGAGTTCGGATAAGTGATTAACAGTGGTTGGCAAGGTAATTACAATTGTTGGGCAAAGTCATTTCTAGAGATCGGATAAATGATTAACAGAGGTTGGCAAAGTCATTACAATTGTTGGGCAAAGTAATTTCTAGAGATCGGATAAGTGATTAAAAGTGATTACAAAGTCATTACAATTGTTGGGCAAAGTAATTTTTAGAGGTCGGATAAGTGATTTACAGTGGTTGGCATATTCATTACAATTGTTGGGCAAAGTCATTTTTAGAGTTCGGATAAGTTATTAACAGTGGTTTGCAAAGTCATTACAATTGTTGGGCAAAGTCATTTTTTGAGTTCGGATAAGTGATTAACAGTGGTTGGCAAAGTCATTACAATTGTTGGGCAAAGTCATTTTTAGAGGTCGGATAAGTTATTAACAGTGGTTGGCAAAGTCATTTCTAGAGATCGGATAAGTGATTTACAGTTGTCGGCAAAGTCATTACAATTGTTGGGCAAAGTCATTTTTAGAGTTCGGATAAGTTATTAACAGTGGTTGGCGAAGTCATTACAATTGTTGGGCAAAGTCATTTCTAGATATCAGATAAGTGATTAACAGTGGTTAGCAAAGTCATTACAATTGTTGGGCGAAGTAATTTTTAGAGGTCGGATAAGTGATTTACAGTGGTTGGCAAATTCATTACAATTGTTGGGCAAAGTCATTTTTAGAGTTCGGATAAGTTATTAACAGTGGTAAGCAAAGTCATTACAATTGTTGGGCGAAGTAATTTTTAGAGGTCGGATAAGTGATTTACAGTGGTTGGCAAATTCATTACAATTGTTGGGCAAAGTCATTTTTAGAGGTCGGATAAGTGATTTACAGTGGTTGGCAAATTCATTTCAATTGTTGGGCAAAGTCATTTTTAGAGTTCGGATAAGTTATTAACAGTGGTTTGCAAAGTCATTACAATTGTTGGGCAAAGTCATTTTTTGAGTTCGGATAAGTGATTAACAGTGGTTGGCAAAGTCATTACAATTGTTGGGCAAAGTCATTTTTAGAGGTCGGATAAGTTATTAACAGTGGTTGGCAAAGTCATTACAATTGTTGGGCAAAGTCATTTCTAGATATCAGATAAGTGATTAACAGTGGTTAGCAAAGTCATTACAATTGTTGGGCGAAGTAATTTTTAGAGGTCGGATAAGTGATTTACAGTGGTTGGCAAATTCATTACAATTGTTGGGCAAAGTCATTTTTAGAGTTCGAATAAGTTATTAACAGTGGTTGGCAAAGTCATTACAATTGTTGGGCAAAGTCATTTTTTGAGTTCGGATAAGTGATTAACAGTGGTTGGCAAAGTCATTACAATTGTTGGGCAAAGTCATTTTTCTAGTTCGGATAAGTGATTAACAGTGGTTGGCAAAGTCATTACAATTGTTGGGCAAAGTCATTTTTAGAGGTCGGATAAGTGATTAACAGTGGTTGGCAAAGTCATTTCTATTGTTGGGCAGAGTCATTTTTAGGGGTCGGATAAGTGATTAACAGTGTGTGTCAAAGTCATTACAATTTTTAAGGAAAGACATTTTTAGAGTCCGAATAAGTGATTAATAGTGGTTGGCAAGGTCATTAAAATTGTTGGGCAAAGTCATTTTTAGAGTTCGGATAAGTTATTAACAGTGGTTTGCAAAGTCATTACAATTGTTGGGCAAAGTCATTTTTAGAGTTCGGATAAGTGATTAACAGTGGTTGGCAAGGTAATTACAATTGTTGGGCAAAGTCATTTCTAGAGATCGGATAAATGATTAACAGAGGTTGGCAAAGTCATTACAATTGTTGGGCAAAGTCATTTCTAGAGATCGGATAAGTGATTAAAAGTGATTACAAAGTCATTACAATTGTTGGGCAAAGTAATTTTTAGAGGTCGGATAGGTGATTAACAGTGGTTGGCAAAGTCATTACAATTGTTAGGCAAAGTCATTTTTAGAGTTCGGAAAAGTGATTAACAGTGGTTGGCAAATTCATTACAATTGTTGGGCAAAGTCATTTTTAGAATTCGGATAAGTCATTAACAGTGGTAGGCAAAGTCATTACAATTGTTGGGCAAAGTCATTTTTAGAGGTCGGATAAGTGATTAACAGTGGTTTGCAAAGTCATTACAATTGTTGGGCAAAGTCATTTTTAGAGTTCGGATAAGTTATTAACAGTGGTTGGCAAAGTCATTACAATTGTTGGGCAAAGTCATTTTTAGAGGTCGGATAAGTGATTAACAGTTGTTGGCAAAGTCATTTCTATTGTTGGGCAGAGTCATTTTTAGGGGTCGGATAAGTGATTTACAGTGTGTGTCAAAGTCATTACAATTTTTAAGGAAAGTCATTTTTAGAGTCCGGATAAGTGATTAATAGTGGTTGGCAAGGTCATTAAAATTGTTGGGCAAAGTCATTTTTAAAGTTCGGATAAGTGATTAACAGTGGTTGGCAAAGTCATTACAATTGTTGGGCAGAGTCATTTTAGAATTCGGATAAGTGATTAACAGTGGTTGGCAAAGTCATTACAATTGTTGGGCAATGTCATTTTTAGAGGTCGGATAAGTGATTAACAGTGGTTTGCAAAGTCATTTCAATTGTTGGGCAAAGTCATTTTTAGAGTTCGGATAATTTATTAACAGTGGTTGGCAAAGTCATTACAATTGTTGGGCAAAGTAATTTCTAGAGATCGGATAAGTGATTAACAGTGGTTGGCAAAGTAATTACAATTGTTGGGCAAAGTCATTTTTAGAGTTCGGATAAGTGATTAACAGTGGTTGGCAAATTCATTACAATTGTTGGGCAAAGTTATTTCTAGAGATCGGATAAGTGATTAACAGTGGTTGGCAAAGTCATTACAATTGTTGGGCAAAGTAATTTTTAGAGGTCGGATAGGTGATTAACAGTGGTTTGCAAAGTCATTACAATTGTTGGGCAAAGTCATTTTTAGAGTTCGGAAAAGTGATTAACAGTGGTTGGCAAAGTCATTACAATTGTTGGGCAAAGTCATTTTTAGAATTCGGATAAGTGATTAACATTGGTTGGCAAAGTCATTACAATTGTTGGGCAAAGTGATTTCTAGAGATCGGAAAAGTGATTTACAGTTGTCGGCAAAGTCATTACAATTGTTGGGCAAATTCTTTTTTAGAGGTCGGATAAGTGATTTACAGTGGTTGGCAAATTCATTACAATTGTTGGGCAAAGTCATTTTTAGAGTTCGGATAAGTGATTAACAGTGGTTGGCAAATTCATTACAATTGTTGGGCAAAGTCATTTTAGAGTTCGGATAAGTTATTAACAGTGGTTGGCAAAGTCATTACAATTGTTGGGCAAAGTCATTTTTAGAGTTCGGATAAGTTATTAACAGTGGTTGGCAAAGTTATTACAATTGTTGGGCAAAGTCATTTTTAGAGTTCGGATAAGTGATTAACAGTGGTTGGCAAAGTCATTACAATTGTTGGGCAAAGTCATTTTAGAATTCGGATAAGTGATTAACAGTGGTTGGCAAAGTCATTACAATTGTTGGGCAAAGTAATTTTTAGAGGTCGGATAAGTGATTTACAGTGGTTGGCAAATTCATTACAATTGTTGGGCAAAGTCATTTTTAGAGTTCGGATAAGTTATTAACAGTGGTTTGCAAAGTCATTACAATTGTTGGGCAAAGTCATTTTTAGAGTTCGGATAAGTGATTAACAGTGGTTGGCAAAGTCATTACAATTGTTGTGCAAAGTCATTTTTAGAGGTCGGATAAGTGATTAACAGTGGTTGGCAAAGTCATTTCTATTGTTGGGCAAAGTTATTTCTAGAGATCGGATAAGTGATTAACAGTGGTTGGCAAAGTCATTACAATTGTTGGGCAAAGTCATTTTTAGAGTTCGGATAAGTGATTAACAGTGGTTGGCAAATTCATTACAATTGTTGGGCAAAGTTATTTCGAGAGATCGGATAAGTGATTAACAGTGGTTGGCAAAGTCATTACAATTGTTGGGCAAAGTAATTTTTAGAGATCGGATAGGTGATTAACAGTGGTTGGCAAAGTCATTACAATTGTTGGGCAAAGTCATTTTTAGAGTTCGGAAAAGTGATTAACAGTGGTTGGCAAAGTCATTACAATTGTTGGGCAAAGTCATTTTTAGAATTCGGATAAGTGATTAACAGTGGTTGGCAAAGTCATTACAATTGTTGGGCAAAGTCATTTCTTGAGATCGGATAAGTGATTAACAGTGGTTGGCAAAGTCATTTTTAGAGTTCGGATAATGAATTAACAGTGGTTGGCAAAGTCATTACAATTGTTGGGCAAAGTCATTTCTAGATATCAGATAAGTGATTAACAGTGGTTAGCAAAGTCATTACATTTGTTGGGCAAAGTCATTTTTCGAGGTCAAATAAGTGATTAACAGTGGTTTGCAAAGTCATTTCAATTGTTGGGCAAAGTCATTTTTTAGAGTTCGGATAAGTTATTAACAGTGGTTTGCAAAGTCATTACAATTGTTGGGCAAAGTCATTTTTAGAGTTCGGATAAGTGATTAACAGTGGTTGGCAAAGTCATTACAATTGTTGGGCAAAGTCATTTTTAGAGGTCGGATAAGTGATTAACAGTGGTTGGCAAAGTCATTTCTATTGTTGGGCAGAGTCATTTTTAGGGGTCGGATAAGTGATTAACAGTGTGTGTCAAAGTCATTACAATTTTAAGGAAAGACATTTTTAGAGACCGGATAAGTGATTAATAGTGGTTGGCAAGGTCATTACAATTGTTGGGCAAAGTCATTTTTAGAATTCGGATAAGTGATTAACAGTGGTTGGCAAAGTCATTTCATTTGTTGGGCAAAGTCATTTTTAGAGTTCGGATAAGTGATTAACAGTGGTTGGCAAAGTCATTACAATTGTTGGGCAAAGTCATTTTTAGAGGTCGGATAAGTGATTAACAGTGGTTGGCAAAGTCATTTCTATTGTTGGGCAGAGTCATTTTTAGGGGTCGGATAAGTGATTAACAGTGTGTGTCAAAGTCATTACAATTTTTAAGGAAAGACATTTTTAGAGTCCGGATAAGTGATTAATAGTGGTTGGCAAGGTCATTACAATTGTTGGTCAAAGTCATTTTTAGAATTCGGATAAGTGATTAACAGTGGTTGGCAAAGTCATTACATTTGTTGGGCAAAGTCATTTTTCGAGGTCGGATAAGTGATTAACAGTGGTTTGCAAAGTCATTTCAATTGTTGGGCAAAGTCATTTCTAGAGTTCGGATAATTTATTAACAGTGGTTGGCAAAGTCATTACAATTGTTGGGCAAAGTCATTTCTAGAGATCGGATAAGTGATTAACAGTGGTTGGCAAAGTAATTACAATTGTTGGGCAAAGTCATTTTTAGAGTTCGGATAAGTGATTAACAGTGGTTGGCAAATTCATTACAATTGTTGGGCAAAGTTATTTCTAGAGATCGGATAAGTGATTAACAGTGGTTGGCAAAGTCATTACAATTGTTAGGCAAAGTCATTTTTAGAGTTCGGAAAAGTGATTAACAGTGGTTGGCAAAGTCATTACAATTGTTGGGCAAAGTCATTTTTAGAATTCGGATAAGTCATTAACAGTGGTAGGCAAAGTCATTACAATTGTTGGGCAAAGTCATTTTTAGAGGTCGGATAAGTGATTAACAGTGGTTTGCAAAGTCATTACAATTGTTGGGCAAAGTCATTTTTAGAGTTCGGATAAGTTATTAACAGTGGTTGGCAAAGTCATTACAATTGTTGGGCAAAGTCATTTTTAGAGGTCGGATAAGTGATTAACAGTGGTTGGCAAAGTCATTTCTATTGTTGGGCAGAGTCATTTTTAGGGGTCGGATAAGTGATTTACAGTGTGTGTCAAAGTCATTACAATTTTTAAGGAAAGACATTTTTAGAGTCCGGATAAGTGATTAATAGTGGTTGGCAAGGTCATTACAATTGTTGGGCAAAGTCATTTTTAGAATTCGGATAAGTGATTAACAGTGGTTGGCAAAGTCATTACATTTGTTGGGCAAAGTCATTTTTCGAGGTCAAATAAGTGATTAACAGTGGTTTGCAAAGTCATTTCAATTGTTGGGCAAAGTCATTTTTAGAGTTCGGATAATTTATTAACAGTGGTTGGCAAAGTCATTTCTAGAGATCGGATAAGTGATTAACAGTGGTTGGCAAAGTAATTACAATTGTTGGGCAAAGTCATTTTTAGAGTTCTGATAAGTGATTAACAGTGGTTGGCAAAGTCATTACAATTGTTGGGCAAAGTCATTTTTCGAGGTCGGATAAGTGATTAACAGTGGTTTGCAAAGTCATTACAATTGTTGGGCAAAGTCATTTCTTGAGATCGGATAAGTGATTAACAGTGGTTGGCAAAGTCATTTTTGAGGTTCGGATAAGTTATTAACAGTGGTTGGCAAAGTCATTACAATTGTTGGGCAAAGTCATTTTTAGAGTTCGGATAAGTTATTAACAGTGGTTGGCAAAGTCATTACAATTGTTGGGCAAAGTCATTTCTAGATATCAGATAAGTGATTAACAGTGGTTGGCAAAGTCATTACAATTGTTGGGCAAAGTCATTTTTAGAGTTCGGATAAGTTATTAACATTGGTTGGCAAAGTCATTACAATTGTTGGGCAAAGTGATTTCTAGAGATCGGATAAGTGATTTACAGTTGTCGGCAAAGTCATTACAATTGTTGGGCAAATTCTTTTTTAGAGGTCGGATAAGTGATTTACAGTGGTTGGCAAATTCATTACAATTGTTGGGCAAAGTCATTTTTAGAGTTCGGATAAGTTATTAACAGTGGTTTGCAAAGTCATTACAATTGTTGGGCAAAGTCATTTTTAGAGTTCGGATAAGTGATTAACAGTGGTTGGCAAAGTCATTACAATTGTTGGGCAAAGTCATTTTTAGAGGTCGGATAAGTGATTAACAGTGGTTGGCAAAGTCATTTCTATTGTTGGGCAGAGTCATTTTTAGGGGTCGGATAAGTGATTAACAGTGTGTGTCAAAGTCATTACAATTTTTAAGGAAAGACATTTTTAGAGTCCGGATAAGTGATTAATAGTGGTTGGCAAGGTCATTACAATTGTTGGGCAAAGTCATTTTTAGAATTCGGATAAGTGATTAACAGTGGTTGGCAAAGTCATTACATTTGTTGGGCAAAGTCATTTTTCGAGGTCGGATAAGTGATTAACAGTGGTTTGCAAAGTCATTACAATTGTTGGGCAAAGTCATTTCTTGAGAACGGCTAAGTGATTAACAGTGGTTGGCAAAGTCATTTTTAGAGTTCGGATAAGTTATTAACAGTGGTTGGCAAAGTCATTACAATTGTTGGGCAATGTCATTTTTAGAGGTCGGATAAGTGATTAACAGTGGTTTGCAAAGTCATTTCAATTGTTGGGCAAAGTCATTTTTAGAGTTCGGATAATTTATTAACAGTGGTTGGCAAAGTCATTACAATTGTTCGGCAAAGTCATTTCTAGAGATCGGATAAGTGATCAACAGTGGTTGGCAAAGTCATTACAATTGTTGGGCAAAGTCATTTTTAGAGTTCGGATAAGTGATTAACAGTGGTTGGCAAAGTCATTACAATTGTTGGGCAAAGTCATTTCTAGATATCAGATAAGTGATTTACAGTGATTGGCAAAGTCATTACAATTGTTGGGCAAAGTCATTTTTAGAGTTCGGATAAGTTATTAACATTGGTTGGCAAAGTCATTACAATTGTTGGGCAAAGTGATTTCTAGAGATCGGATAAGTGATTTACAGTTGTCGGCAAAGTCATTACAATTGTTGGGCAAATTCTTTTTTAGAGGTCGGATAAGTGATTTACAGTGGTTGGCAAATTCATTACAATTGTTGTGCAAAGTCATTTTTAGAGTTCGGAAAAGTGATTAACAGTGGTTGGCAAAGTCATTTCAATTGTTGGGCAAAGTCATTTTTAGAATTCGGATAAGTGATTAACAGTGGTTGGCAAAGTCATTTCAATTCTTGGGCAAAGTCATTTTTCGAGGTCGGATAGGTGATTAACAGTGGTTGGCAAAGTCATTACAATTGTTGGGCAAAGTCATTTTTAGAGTTCGGAAAAGTGATTAACAGTGGTTGGCAAAGTCATTACAATTGTTGGGCAAAGTCATTTTTAGAATTCGGATAAGTGATTAACAGTGGTTGGCAAAGTCATTACAATTGTTGGGCAAAGTCATTTTTCGAGGTCGGATAAGTGATTAACAGTGGTTTGCAAAGTCATTACAATTGTTGGGCAAAGTCATTTCTTGAGATCGGATAAGTGATTAACAGTGGTTGGCAAAGTCATTTTTAGAGTTCGGATAAGTTATTAACAGTGGTTGGCAAAGTCATTACAATTGTTGGGCAAAGTCATTTTTAGAGTTCGGATAAGTTATTAACAGTGGTTGGCAAAGTCATTACAATTGTTGGGCAAAGTCATTTCTAGATATCAGATAAGTGATTAACAGTGATTGGCAAAGTCATTACAATTGTTGGGCAAAGTCATTTTTAGAGTTCGGATAAGTTATTAACATTGGTTGGCAAAGTCATTACAATTGTTGGGCAAAGTGATTTCTAGAGATCGGATAAGTGATTTACAGTTGTCGGCAAAGTCATTACAATTGTTGGGCAAATTCTTTTTTAGAGGTCGGATAAGTGATTTACAGTGGTTGGCAAATTCATTACAATTGTTGGGCAAAGTTATTTTTAGAGTTCGGATAAGTTATTAACAGTGGTTTGCAAAGTCATAACAATTGTTGGGCAAAGTCATTTTTAGAGTTCGGATAAGTGATTAACAGTGGTTGGCAAAGTCATTACAATTGTTGGGCAAAGTCATTTTTAGAGGTCGGATAAGTGATTAACAGTGGTTGGCAAAGTCATTTCTATTGTTGGGCAGAGTCATTTTTAGGGGTCGGATTAGTGATTAACAGTGTGTGTCAAAGTCATTACAATTTTTAAGGAAAGACATTTTTAGAGTCCGGATAAGTGATTAATAGTGGTTGGCAAGGTCATTAAAATTGTTGGGCAAAGTCATTTTTAGAGTTCGGATAAGTTATTAACAGTGGTTTGCAAAGTCATTACAATTGTTGGGCAAAGTCATTTTTAGAGTTCGGATAAGTGATTAACAGTGGTTGGCAAGGTCATTACAATTGTTGGGCAAAGTCATTTCTAGAGATCGGATAAATGATTAACAGAGGTTGGCAAAGTCATTACAATTGTTGGGCAAAGTCATTTCTAGAGATCGGATAAGTGATTAAAAGTGATTACAAAGTCATTACAATTGTTGGGCAAAGTAATTTTTAGAGGTCGGATAGGTGATTAACAGTGGTTGGCAAAGTCATTACAATTGTTAGGCAAAGTCATTTTTAGAGTTCGGAAAAGTGATTAACAGTGGTTGGCAAAGTCATTACAATTGTTGGGCAAAGTCATTTTTAGAATTCGGATAAGTCATTAACAGTGTTAGGCAAAGTCATTACAATTGTTGGGCAAAGTCATTTTTAGAGGTCGGATTAGTGATTAACAGTGGTTTGCAAAGTCATTACAATTGTTGGGCAAAGTCATTTTTAGAGTTCGGATAAGTTATTAACAGTGGTTGGCAAAGTCATTTCAATTGTTGGGCAAAGTCATTTTTAGAATTCGGATAAGTGATTAACAGTGGTTGGCAAAGTCATTTCAATTCTTGGGCAAAGTCATTTTTCGAGGTCGGATAGGTGATTAACAGTGGTTGGCAAAGTCATTACAATTGTTGGGCAAAGTCATTTTTAGAGTTCGGAAAAGTGATTAACAGTGGTTGGCAAAGTCATTACAATTGTTGGGCAAAGTCATTTTTAGAATTCGGATAAGTGATTAACAGTGGTTGGCAAAGTCATTACAATTGTTGGGCAAAGTCATTTTTCGAGGTCGGATAAGTGATTAACAGTGGTTTGCAAAGTCATTACAATTGTTGGGCAAAGTCATTTCTTGAGATCGGATAAGTGATTAACAGTGGTTGGCAAAGTCATTACAATTGTTGGGCAAAGTCATTTTTAGAGTTCGGATAAGTTATTAACAGTGGTTGGCAAAGTCATTACAATTGTTGGGCAAAGTCATTTTTAGAGTTCGGATAAGTTATTAACAGTGGTTGGCAAAGTCATTACAATTGTTGGGCAAAGTCATTTCTAGATATCAGATAAGTGATTAACAGTGATTGGCAAAGTCATTACAATTGTTGGGCAAAGTCATTTTTAGAGTTCGGATAAGTTATTAACATTGGTTGGCAAAGTCATTACAATTGTTGGGCAAAGTGATTCTAGAGATCGGATAAGTGATTTACAGTTGTCGGCAAAGTCATTACAATTGTTGGGCAAATTCTTTTTTAGAGGTCGGATAAGTGATTTACAGTGGTTGGCAAATTCATTACAATTGTTGGGCAAAGTCATTTTTAGAGTTCGGATAAGTTATTAACAGTGGTTTGCAAAGTCATTACAATTGTTGGGCAAAGTCATTTTTAGAGTTCGGATAAGTGATTAACAGTGGTTGGCAAAGTCATTACAATTGTTGGGCAAAGTCATTTTTAGAGGTCGGATAAGTGATTAACAGTGGTTGGCAAAGTCATTTCTATTGTTGGGCAGAGTCATTTTTAGGGGTCGGATTAGTGATTAACAGTGTGTGTCAAAGTCATTACAATTTTTAAGGAAAGACATTTTTAGAGTCCGGATAAGTGATTAAAAGTGGTTGGCAAGGTCATTAAAATTGTTGGGCGAAGTCATTTCTAGAGATCGGATAAGTTATTAACAGTGGTTTGCAAAGTCATTACAATTGTTGGGCAAAGTCATTTTTAGAGTTCGGATAAGTGATTAACAGTGGTTGGCAAGGTCATTACAATTGTTGGGCAAAGTCATTTCTAGAGATCGGATAAATGATTAACAGAGGTTGGCAAAGTCATTACAATTGTTGGGCAAAGTCATTTCTAGAGATCGGATAAGTGATTAAAAGTGATTACAAAGTCATTACAATTGTTGGGCAAAGTAATTTTTAGAGGTCGGATAGGTGATTTAACAGTGGTTGGCAAAGTCATTACAATTGTTAGGCAAAGTCATTTTTAGAGTTCGGAAAAGTGATTAACAGTGGTTGGCAAAGTCATTACAATTGTTAGGCAAAGTCATTTTTAGAATTCGGATAAGTCATTAACAGTGTTAGGCAAAGTCATTACAATTGTTGGGCAAAGTTATTTTTAGAGGTCGGATAAGTGATTAACAGTGGTTTGCAAAGTCATTACAATTGTTGGGCAAAGTCATTTTTAGAGTTCGGATAAGTTATTAACAGTGGTTGGCAAAGTCATTACAATTGTTGGGCAAAGTCATTTTTAGAGGTCGGATAAGTGATTAACAGTGGTTGGCAAAGTCATTTCTATTGTTGGGCAGAGTCATTTTTAGGGGTCGGATTAGTGATTAACAGTGTGTGTCAAAGTCATTACAGTTTTTAAGGAAAGACATTTTTAGAGTCCGGATAAGTGATTAATAGTGGTTGGCAAGGTCATTAAAATTGTTGGGCAAAGTCATTTTTAGAGTTCGGATAAGTGATTAACAGTGGTTGGCAAAGTCATTACAATTGTTGGGCAAAGTCATTTTTCGAGGTCGGATAAGTGATTAACAGTGGTTTGCAAAGTCATTACAATTGTTGGGAAAAGTCATTTCTTGAGATCGGATAAGTGATTAACAGTGGTTTGCAAAGTCATTTCAATTGTTGGGCAAAGTCATTTTTAGAGTTCGGATAATTTATTAACAGTGGTTGGCAAAGTCATTACAATTGTTCGGCAAAGTCATTTCTAGAGATCGGATAAGTGATTAACAGTGGTTGGCAAAGTAATTACAATTGTTGGGCAAAGTCATTTTTAGAGTTCGGATAAGTGATTAACAGTGGTTGGCAAATTCATTACAATTGTTGGGCAAAGTTATTTCTAGAGATCGGATAAGTGATTAACAGTGGTTGGCAAAGTCATTACAATTGTTGGGCAAAGTAATTTTTAGAGGTCGGATAGGTGATTAACAGTGGTTGGCAAAGTCATTACAATTGTTGGGCAAAGTCATTTTTAGAGTTCGGAAAAGTGATTAACAGTGGTTGGCAAAGTCATTACAATTGTTGGGCAAAGTCATTTTTAGAATTCGGATAAGTGATTAACAGTGGTTGGCAAAGTCATTACAATTGTTGGGCAAAGTCATTTTTCGAGGTCGGATAAGTGATTTACAGTGTGTGTCAAAGTCATTACAATTTTTAAGGAAAGTCATTTTTAGAGTCCGGATAAGTGGTTAATAGTGGTTGGCAAGGTCATTAAAATTGTTGGGCATAGTCATTTTTAGAGTTCGGATAAGTGATTAACAGTGGTTGGCAAAGTCATTACAATTGTTGGGCAGAGTCATTTTTAGAATTCGGATAAGTGATTAACAGTGGTTGGCAAAGTCATTACAATTGTTGGGCAATGTCATTTTTAGAATTCGGATAAGTGATTAACAGTGGTTGGCAAAGTCATTACAATTGTTGGGCAAAGTCATTTTTCGAGGTCGGATAAGTGATTAACAGTGGTTTGCAAAGTCAATACAATTGTTGGGCAAAGTCATTTCTTGAGATCGGATAAGTGATTAACAGTGGTTGGCAAAGTCATTTTTAGAGTTCGGATAAGTTATTAACAGTGGTTGGCAAAGTCATTACAATTGTTGGGCAAAGTCATTTTTAGAGTCCGGATAAGTTATTAACAGTGGTTTGCAAAGTCATTACAATTGTTGGGCAAAGTCATTTTTAGAGTTCGGATAAGTGATTAACAGTGGTTGGCAAAGTCATTACAATTGTTGGGCAAAGTCATTTCTAGATATCAGATAAGTGATTAACAGTGGTTGGCAAATTCATTACAATTGTTGGGCAAAGTCATTTTTAGAGTTCGGATAAGTTATTAACAGTGGTTTGCAAAGTCATTACAATTGTTGGGCAAAGTCATTTTTAGAGTTCGGATAAGTGATTAACAGTGGTTGGCAAAGTCATTACAATTGTTGGGCAAAGTCATTTTTAGAGGTCGGATAAGTGATTAACAGTGGTTGGCAAAGTCATTTCTATTGTTGGGCAGAGTCATTTTTAGGGGTCGGATAAGTGATTAACAGTGTGTGTCAAAGTCATTACAATTTTTAAGGAAAGACATTTTTAGAGTCCGGATAAGTGATTAATAGTGGTTGGCAAGGTGATTAAAATTGTTGGGCAAAGTCATTTTTAGAGTTCGGATAAGTGATTAACAGTGGTTGGCAAGGTCATTACAATTGTTGGGCAAAGTCATTTCTGGAGATCGGATAAATGATTAACAGAGGTTGGCAAAGTCATTACAATTGTTGGGCAAAGTCATTTCTAGAGATCGGATAAGTGATTAAAAGTGATTAAAGTCATTACAATTGTTGGGCAAAGTAATTTTTAGAGGTCGGATAGGTGATTAACAGTGGTTGGCAAAGTCATTACAATTGTTAGGCAAAGTCATTTTTAGAGTTCGGAAAAGTGATTAACAGTGGTTGGCAAAGTCATTACAATTGTTGAGCAAAGTCATTTTTAGAATTCGGATAAGTCATTAACAGTGGTAGGCAAAGTCATTACAATTGTTGGGCAAAGTCATTTTTAGAGGTCGGATAAGTGATTAACAGTGGTTTGCAAAGTCATTACAATTGTTGGGCAAAGTCATTTTTAGAGTTCGGATAAGTTATTAACAGTGGTTAGCAAAGTCATTACAATTGTTGGGCAAAGTCATTTTTAGAATTCGGATAAGTGATTAACAGTGGTTGGCAAAGTCATTACAATTGTTGGGCAAAGTCATTTTTCGAGGTCGGATAGGTGATTAACAGTGGTTGGCAAAGTCATTTCAATTGTTGGGCAGAGTCATTTTTAGAGTTCGGAAAAGTGATTAACAGTGGTTGGCAAAGTCATTACAATTGTTGGGCAAAGTCATTTTTAGAATTCGGATAAGTGATTAACAGTGGTTGGCAAAGTCATTACAATTGTTGGGCAAAGTCATTTTTCGAGGTCGGATAAGTGATTAACAGTGGTTTGCAAAGTCATTACAAATGTTGGGCAAAGTCATTTCTTGAGATCGGATAAGTGATTAACAGTGGTTGGCAAAGTCATTTTTAGAGTTCGGATAAGTTATTAACAGTGGTTGGCAAAGTCATTACAATTGTTGGGCAAAGTCATTTTTAGAGTTCGGATAAGTTATTAACAGTGGTTGGCAAAGTCATTACAATTGTTGGGCAAAGTCATTTCTAGATATCAGATAAGTGATTAACAGTGGTTGGCAAAGTCATTACAATTGTTGGGCAAAGTCATTTCTAGAGATCGGATAAGTGATTAACAGTGGTTGGCAAAGTCATTACAATTGTTGGGCAAAGTCATTTTTAGAGTTCGGATAAGTTATTAACAGTGGTTTGCAAAATCATTACAATTTTTGGGCAAAGTCATTTCTAGAGATCGGATAAGTGATTAACAGTGGTTGGCAAATTCATTACAATTGTTGGGCAAAGTCATTTATAGAGATCGGATAAGTGATAAACAGTGGTTGGCAAAGTCATTACAATTGTTGGGCAAAGTCATTTTTAGAGTTCGGATAAGTGATTAACAGTGTGTGTCAAAGTCATTACAATTTTTAAGGAAAGACATTTTTAGAGTCCGGATAAGTGATTAATAGTGGTTGGCAAGGTCATTAAAATTGTTGGGCAAAGTCATTTTTAGAGTTCGGATAAGTGATTAACAGTGGTTGGCAAGGTCATTACAATTGTTGGGCAAAGTCATTTCTAGAGATCGGATAAATGATTAACAGAGGTTGGCAAAGTCATTACAATTGTTGGGCAAAGTCATTTCTAGAGATCGGATAAGTGATTAAAAGTGATTACAAAGTCATTACAATTGTTGGGCAAAGTAATTTTTAGAGGTCGGATAGGTGATTAACAGTGGTTGGCAAATTCATTACAATTGTTGGGCCTAGTCATTTCTAGAGATCGGATAAGTGATTAACAGTGGTTGGCAAAGTCATTACAATTGTTGGGCAAAGTCATTTTTAGAGTTCGGATAAGTGATTAACAGTGTGTGTCAAAGTCATTACAATTTTTAAGGAAAGACATTTTTAGAGTCCGGATAAGTGATTAATAGTGGTTGGCAAGGTCATTAAAATTGTTGGGCAAAGTCATTTTAAGAGTTCGGATAAGTTATTAACAGTGGTTTGCAAAGTCATTACAATTGTTGGGCAAAGTCATTTTTAGAGTTCGGATAAGTGATTAACAGTGGTTGGCAAGGTCATTACAATTGTTGGGCAAAGTCATTTCTAGAGATCGGATAAATGATTAACAGAGGTTGGCAAAGTCATTACAATTGTTGGGCAAAGTCATTTCTAGAGATCGGATAAGTGATTAAAAGCGATTACAAAGTCATTACAATTGTTGGGCAAAGTAATTTTTAGAGGTCGGATAGGTGATTAACAGTGGTTGGCAAAGTCATTACAATTGTTAGGCAAAGTCATTTTTAGAGTTCGGAAAAGTGATTAACAGTGGTTGGCAAAGTCATTACAATTTTTAAGGAAAGTCATTTTTAGAGTCCGGATAAGTGATTAACAGTGGTTGGCAAGGTCATTAAAATTGTTGGGCAAAGTCATTTTAGAGTTCGGATAAGTGATTAACAGTGGTTGGCAAAGTCATTACAATTGTTGGGCAGAGTCATTTTTAGAATTCGGATAAGTGATTAACAGTGGTTGGCAAAGTCATTACAATTGTTGGGCAATGTCATTTTTAGAGGTCGGATAAGTGATTAACAGTGGTTTGCAAAGTCATTTCAATTGTTGGGCAAAGTCATTTTTAGAGTTCGGATAATTTATTAACAGTGGTTGGCAAAGTCATTACAATTGTTGAGCAAAGTCATTTCTAGAGATCGGATAAGTGATTAACGGTGGTTGGCAAAGTAATTACAATTGTTGGGCAAAGTCATTTTTAGAGTGTGGATAAGTGATTAACAGTGGTTGGCAAATTCATTACAATTGTTGGGCAAAGTTATTTCTAGAGATCGGATAAGTGATTAACAGTGGTTGGCAAAGTCATTACAATTGTTGGGCAAAGTAATTTTTAGAGGTCGGATAGGTGATTAACAGTGGTTGGCAAAGTCATTACAATTGTAGGGCAAAGTCATTTTTAGAGTTCGGAAAAGTGATTAACAGTGGTTGGCAAAGTCATTACAATTGTTGGGCAAAGTCATTTTTAGAATTCGGATAAGTGATTAACAGTGGTTGGCAAAGTCATTACAATTGTTGGGCAAAGTCATTTTTCGAGGTCGGATAAGTGATTTACAGTGTGTGTCAAAGTCATTACAATTTTTAAGGAAAGTCATTTTTAGAGTCCGGATAAGTGATTAATAGTGGTTGGCAAGGTCATTAAAATTGTTGGGCAAAGTCATTTTTAGAGTTCGGATAAGTGATTAACAGTGGTTGGCAAAGTCATTACAATTGTTGGGCAGAGTCATTTTTAGAATTCGGATAAGTGATTAACAGTGGTTGGCAAAGTCATTACAATTGTTGGGCAATGTCATTTTTAGAGGTCGTATAAGTGATTAACAGTGGTTTGCAAAGTCATTTCAATTGTTGGGCAAAGTCATTTTTAGAGTTCGGATAATTTATTAACAGTGGTTGGCAAAGTCATTACAATTGTTGGGCAAAGTCATTTTTAGAGTTCGGATAAGTGATTAACAGTGGTTTGCAAAGTCATTTCAATTGTTGGGAAAAGTCATTTTTGGAGTTCGGATAATTTATTAACAGTGGTTGGCAAAGTCATTACAATTGTTGGGCAAAGTCATTTCTAGAGATCGGATAAGTGATTAACAGTGGTTGGCAAAGTAATTACAATTGTTGGGCAAAGTCATTTTTAGAGTTCGGATAAGTTATTAACAGTGGTTGGCAAAGTCATTACAATTGTTGGGCAAAGTCATTTCTAGATATCAGATAAGTGATTAACAGTGGTTGGCAAAGTCATTACAATTGTTGGGCAAAGTTATTTTTAGAATTCGGATAAGTGATTAACAGTGGTTGGCAAAGTAATTACAATTGTTGGGCAAAGTCATTTTTAGAGTTCGGATAAGTTATTAACATTGGTTGGCAAATTCATTACAATTGTTGCGCAAAGTCATTTCTAGAGATCGGATAAGTGATTAACAGTGGTTGGCAAAGTCATTACAATTGTTGGGCAAAGTAATTTTTAGAGGTCGGATAGGTGATTAACAGTGGTTGGCAAAGTCATTACAAATTTTGGGCAAAGTCATTTCTAGAGATCGGATAAGTGATTTACAGTGGTTGGCAAATTCATTACAATTGTTGGGCAAAGTCATTTCTTGAGATCGGATAAGTGATTAACAGTGGTTGGCAAAGTCATTACAATTGTTGGGCAAAGTCATTTCTAGATATCAGATAAATGATTAACAGTGGTTGGCAAAGTCATTACAATTGTTGGGCAAAGTCATTTTTAGAGTTCGGAAAAGTGATTAACAGTGGTTGGCTTAGTCATTACAATTGTTGGGCAAAGTCATTTTTAGAATTCGGATAACTGATTAACAGTGGTTGGCAAAGTCATTACAATTGTTGGGCAAAGTCATTTTTAGAGGTCGGATAAGTGATTAACAGTGGTTTGCAAAGTCATTACAATTGTTGGGCAATGTCATTTTTAGAGGTCGGATAAGTTATTAACAGTGGTTGGAAAGGCATTACAATTGTTGGGCAAAGTCATTTCTAGATATCAGATAAGTGATTAACAGTGGTTGGCAAAGTCATTCCAATTGTTGGGCAAAGTCATTTTTAGAGTTCGGATAAGTGATTAACAGTGGTTGGCAAATTCATTACAATTGTTGGGCAAAGTCATTTCTAGAGATCGGATAAGTGATTAACAGTGGTTGGCAAAGTCATTACAATTGTTTGGCAAAGTAATTTTTAGAATTCGGATAAGTGATTAACAGTGGTTGGCAAAGTCATTACAATTGTTGGGCAATGTCATTTTAGAGGTCGGATAAGTGATTAACAGTGGTTTGCAAAGTCATTTCAATTGTTGGGCAAAGTCATTTTTAGAGTTCGGATAATTTATTAACAGTGGTTGGCAAAGTCATTTCAATTGTTGGGCAAAGTCATTTCTAGAGATCGGATAAGTGATTAACGGTGGTTGGCAAAGTAATTACAATTGTTGGGCAAAGTCATTTTTAGAGTTCGGATAGGTGATTAACAGTGGTTGGCAAATTCATTACAATTGTTGGGCAAAGTTATTTCTAGAGATCGGATAAGTGATTAACAGTGGTTGGCAAAGTCATTACAATTGTTGGGCAAAGTAATTTTTAGAGGTCGGATAGGTGATTAACAGTGGTAGGCAAAGTCATTACAATTGTTGGGCAAAGTTATTTTTAGAAGTCGGATAAGTGATTAACAGTGGTTTGCAAAGTCATTACAATTGTTGGGCAAAGTCATTTTTAGAGTTCGGATAAGTTATTAACAGTGGTTAGCAAAGTCATTACAATTGTTGGGCAAAGTCATTTTTAGAATTCGGATAAGTGATTAACAGTGGTTGGCAAAGTCATTACAATTGTTGGGCAAAGTCATTTTTCGAGGTCGGATAGGTGATTAACAGTGGTTGGCAAAGTCATTACAATTGTTGGGCAGAGTCATTTTTAGAGTTCGGAAAAGTGATTAACAGTGGTTGGCAAAGTCATTACAATTGTTGGGCAAAGTCATTTTTAGAATTCGGATAAGTGATTAACAGTGGTTGGCAAAGTCATAACAATTGTTGGGCAAAGTCATTTTTAGAGGTCGGATAAGTGATTAACAGTGGTTTGCAAAGTCATTACAAATGTTGGGCAAAGTCATTTCTTGAGATCGGATAAGTGATTAACAGTGGTTGGCAAAGTCATTTTTAGAGTTCGGATAAGTTATTAACAGTGGTTGGCAAAGTCATTACAATTGTTGGGCAAAGTCATTTTTAGAGTTCGGATAAGTTATTAACAGTGGTTGGCAAAGTAATTACAATTGTTGGGCAAAGTCATTTCTAGATATCAGATAAGTGATTAACAGTGGTTGGCAAAGTCATTACAATTGTTGGGCAAAGTCATTTCTAGAGATCGGATAAGTGATTAACAGTGGTTGGCAAAGTCATTACAATTGTTGGGCAAAGTCATTTTTAGAGTTCGGATAAGTTATTAACAGTGGTTTGCAAAATCATTACAATTTTTGGGCAAGGTCATTTCTAGAGATCGGATAAGTGATTAACAGTGGTTGGCAAATTCATTACAATTGTTGGGCAAAGTCATTTCTAGAGATCGGATAAGTGATTAACAGTGTGTGTCAAAGTCATTACAATTTTTAAGGAAAGACATTTTTAGAGTCCGGATAAGTGATTAATAGTGGTTGGCAAGGTCATTAAAATTGTTGGGCAAAGTCATTTTTAGAGTTCGGATAAGTTATTAACAGTGGTTTGCAAAGTCATTACAATTGTTGGGCAAAGTCATTTTTAGAGTTCGGATAAGTGATTAACAGTGGTTGGCAAGGTCATTACAATTGTTGGGCAAAGTCATTTCTAGAGATCGGATAAATGATTAACAGAGGTTGGCAAAGTCATTACAATTGTTGGGCAAAGTCATTTCTAGAGATCGGATAAGTGATTAAAAGTGATTACAAAGTCATTACAATTGTTGGGCAAAGTAATTTTTAGAGGTCGGATAGGTGATTAACAGTGGTTGGCAAATTCATTACAATTGTTGGGCAAAGTCATTTCTAGAGATCGGATAAGTGATTAACAGTGGTTGGCAAAGTCATTACAATTGTTGGGCAAAGTCATTTTTAGAGTTCGGATAAGTGATTAACAGTGTGTGTCAAAGTCATTACAATTTTTAAGGAAAGACATTTTTAGAGTCCGGATAAGTGATTATGAGTGGTTGGCAAGGTCATTAAAATTGTTGGGCAAAGTCATTTTTAGAGTTCGGATAAGTTATTAACAGTGGTTTGCAAAGTCATTACAATTGTTGGGCAAAGTCATTTTTAGAGTTCGGATAAGTGATTAACAGTGGTTGGCAAGGTCATTACAATTGTTGGGCAAAGTCATTTCTAGAGATCGGATAAATGATTAACAGAGGTTGGCAAAGTCATTACAATTGTTGGGCAAAGTCATTTCTAGAGATCGGATAAGTGATTAAAAGTGATTACAAAGTCATTACAATTGTTGGGCAAAGTAATTTTTAGAGGTCGGATAGGTGATTAACAGTGGTTGGCAAAGTCATTACAATTGTTAGGCAAAGTCATTTTTAGAGTTCGGAAAAGTGATTAACAGTGGTTGGCAAAGTCATTACAATTTTTAAGGAAAGTCATTTTTAGAGTCCGGATAAGTGATTAATAGTGGTTGGCAAGGTCATTAAAATTGTTGGGCAAAGTCATTTTTAGAGTTCGGATAAGTGATTATCAGTGGTTGGCAAAGTCATTACAATTGTTGGGCAGAGTCATTTTTAGAATTCGGATAAGTGATTAACAGTGGTTGGCAAAGTCATTACAATTGTTGGGCAATGTCATTTTTAGAGGTCGGATAAGTGATTAACAGTGGTTTGCAAAGTCATTTCAATTGTTGGGCAAAGTCATTTTTAGAGTTCGGATAATTTATTAACAGTGGTTGGCAAAGTCATTACAATTGTTGGGCAAAGTCATTTCTAGAGATCGGATAAGTGATTAACGGTGGTTGGCAAAGTAATTACAATTGTTGGGCAAAGTCATTTTTAGAGTTCGGATAAGTGATTAACAGTGGTTGGCAAATTCATTACAATTGTTGGGCAAAGTTATTTCTAGAGATCGGATAAGTGATTAACAGTGGTTGGCAAAGTCATTACAATTGTTGGGCAAAGTAATTTTTAGAGGCCGGATAGGTGATTAACAGTGGTTGGCAGAGTCATTACAATTGTAGGGCAAAGTCATTTTTAGAGTTCGGAAAAGTGATTAACAGTGGTTGGCAAAGTCATTACAATTGATGGGCAAAATCATTTTCAGAATTCGGATAAGTGATTAACAGTGGTTGGCAAAGTCATTAAAATTGTTGGGCAAAGTCATTTTTCGAGGTCGGATAAGTGATTTACAGTGTGTGTCAAAGTCATTACAATTTTTAAGGAAAGTCATTTTTAGAGTCCGGATAAGTGATTAATAGTGGTTGGCAAGGTCATTAAAATTGTTGGGCAAAGTCATTTTTAGAGTTCGGATAAGTGATTAACAGTGGTTGGCAAAGTCATTACAATTGTTGGGCAGAGTCATTTTTAGAATTCGGATAAGTGATTAACAGTGGTTGGCAAAGTCATTACAATTGTTGGGCAATGTCATTTTTAGAGGTCGGATAAGTGATTAACAGTGGTTTGCAAAGTCATTTCAATTGTTGGGCAAAGTCATTTTTAGAGTTCGGATAATTTATTAACAGTGGTTGGCAAAGTCATTACAATTGTTGGGCAAAGTCATTTTTAGAGTTCGGATAAGTGATTAACAGTGGTTTGCAAAGTCATTTCAATTGTTGGGAAAAGTCATTTTTGGAGTTCGGATAATTTATTAACAGTGGTTGGCAAAGTCATTACAATTGTTGGGCAAAGTCATTTCTAGAGATCGGATAAGTGATTAACAGTGGTTGGCAAAGTAATTACAATTGTTGGGCAAAGTCATTTTTAGAGTTCGGATAAGTTATTAACAGTGGTTGGCAAAGTCATTACAATTGTTGGGCAAAGTCATTTCTAGATATCAGATAAGTGATTAACAGTGGTTGGCAAAGTCATTACAATTGTTGGGCAAAGTTATTTTTAGAATTCGGATAAGTGATTAACAGTGGTTGGCAAAGTAATTACAATTGTTGGGCAAAGTCATTTTTAGAGTTCGGATAAGTTATTAACATTGGTTGGCAAATTCATTACAATTGTTGCGCAAAGTCATTTCTAGAGATCGGATAAGTGATTAACAGTGGTTGGCAAAGTCATTACAATTGTTGGGCAAAGTAATTTTTAGAGGTCGGATAGGTGATTAACAGTGGTTGGCAAATTCATTACAAATTTTGGGCAAAGTCATTTCTAGAGATCGGATAAGTGATTTACAGTGGTTGGCAAATTCATTACAATTGTTGGGCAAAGTCATTTCTTGAGATCGGATAAGTGATTAACAGTGGTTGGCAAAGTCATTACAATTGTTGGGCAAAGTCATTTCTAGATATCAGATAAATGATTAACAGTGGTTGGCAAAGTCATTACAATTGTTGGGCAAAGTCATTTTTAGAGTTCGGAAAAGTGATTAACAGTGGTTGGCTTAGTCATTACAATTGTTGGGCAAAGTCATTTTTAGAATTCGGATAACTGATTAACAGTGGTTGGCAAAGTCATTACAATTGTTGGGCAAAGTCATTTTTAGAGGTCGGATAAGTGATTAACAGTGGTTTGCAAAGTCATTACAATTGTTGGGCAAAGTCATTTTTAGAGTTCGGATAAGTTATTAACAGTGGTTGGAAAGGCATTACAATTGTTGGGCAAAGTCATTTCTAGATATCAGATAAGTGATTAACAGTGGTTGGCAAAGTCATTACAATTGTTGGGCAAAGTCATTTTTAGAATTCGGATAAGTGATTAACAGTGGTTGGCAAAGTCATTACAATTGTTGGGCAAAGTCATTTTTAGAGTTCGGAAAAGTGATTAACAGTGGTTGGCTTAGTCATTACAATTGTTGGGCAAAGTCATTTTTAGAATTCGGATAACTGATTAACAGTGGTTGGCAAAGTCATTACAATTGTTGGGCAAAGTCATTTTTAGAGGTCGGATAAGTGATTAACAGTGGTTTGCAAAGTCATTACAATTGTTGGGCAAAGTCATTTTTAGAGTTCGGATAAGTTATTAACAGTGGTTGGAAAGGCATTACAATTGTTGGGCAAAGTCATTTCTAGATATCAGATAAGTGATTAACAGTGGTTGGCAAAGTCATTGCAATTGTTGGGCAAAGTCATTTTTAGAATTCGGATAAGTGATTAACAGTGGTTGGCAAAGTCATTACAATTGTTGGGCAAAGTCATTTTTAGAGGTCGGATAAGTGATTAACAGTGGTTTGCAAAGTCATTACAATTGTTGGGCAAAGTCATTTTTAGAGTTCGGATAAGTGATTTACAGTGGTTGGAAAATTCATTACAATTGTTGGGCAAAGTCATTTCTAGAGATCGGATAAGTGATTTACAGTTGTCGGCAAAGTCATTACAATTGTTGGGCAAATTCTTTTTTAGAGGTCGGATAAGTGATTTACAGTGGTTGGCAAATTCATTACAATTGTTGGGCAAAGTCAATTCTAGAGATCGGATAAGTGATTAACAGTGTTTGGCAAAGTCATTTCAATTGTTGGGCAAAGTCATTTCTTGAGATCGGATAAGTGATTAACAGTGGTTGGCAAAGTCATTTTTAGAGTTCGGATAAGTTATTAACAGTGGTTGGCAAAGTCATTACAATTGTTGGGCAAAGTCATTTTTAGAGTTCGGATAAGTTATTAACAGTGGTTGGCAAAGTCATTACAATTGTTGGGCAAAGTCATTTCTAGATATCAGATAAGTGATTAACAGTGGTTGGCAAAGTCATTACAATTGTTGGGCAAAGTTATTTTTAGAATTCGGATAAGTGATTAACAGTGGTTTGCAAAGTCATTACAATTGTTGGGCAAAGTCATTTCTTGAGTTCGGATAAGTTATTAACATTGGTTGGCAAAGTCATTACAATTGTTGGGCAAAGTGATTTCTAGAGGTCGGATAAGTGATTTACAGTTGTCGGCAAAGTCATTACAATTGTTGGGCAAATTCTTTTTTAGAGGTCGGATAAGTGATTTACAGTGGTTGGCAAATTCATTACAATTGTAAGGCAAAGTCATTTCTAGAGATCGGATAAGTGATTAACAGTGTTTGGCAAAGTCATTACAATTGTTGGGCAAAGTCATTTCTTGAGATCGGATAAGTGATAAACAGTGGTTGGCAAAGTCATTTTTAGAGTTCGGATAAGTTATTAACAGTGGTTGGCAAAGTCATTACAATTGTTGGACAAAGTCATTTTTAGAGTTCGGATAAGTTATTAACAGTGGTTGGCAAAGTCATTACAATTGTTGGGCAAAGTCATTTTAGATTTCAGATAAGTGATTAACAGTGGTTGGCAAAGTCATTACAATTGTTGGGCAAAGTCATTTTTAGAATTCGGATAAGTGATTAACAGTGGTTGGCAAAGTCATTACAGTTGTTGGGCAAAGTCATTTTTAGAGTTCGGATAAGTTATTAACAGTGGTTGGCAAAGTCATTGCAATTGTTGGGCAAAGTCATTTCTAGATATCAGATAAGTGATTAACAGTGGTTGGCAAAGTCATTACAATTGTTGGGCAAAGTTATTTTTAGAATTCGGATAAGTGATTAACAGTGGTTTGCAAAGTCATTACAATTGTTGGGCAAAGTCATTTCTTGAGTTCGGATAAGTTATTAACATTGGTTGGCAAAGTCATTACAATTGTTGGGCAAAGTGATTTCTAGAGGTCGGATAAGTGATTTACAGTTGTCGGCAAAGTCATTACAATTGTTGGGAAAATTCTTTTTTAGAGGTCGGATAAGTGATTTACAGTGGTTGGCAAATTCATTACAATTGTTGGGCAAAGTCATTTCTAGAGATCGGATAAGTGATTAACAGTGTTTGGCAAAGTCATTACAATTGTTGGGCAAAGTCATTTCTTGAGATCGGATAAGTGATAAACAGTGGTTGGCAAAGTCATTTTTAGAGTTCGGATAAGTTATTAACAGTGGTTGGCAAAGTCATTACAATTCTTGGGCAAAGTCATTTTTAGAGTTCGGATAAGTTATTAACAGTGGTTGGCAAAGTCATTACAATTGTTGGGCAAAGTCATTTTAGATATCAGATAAGTGATTAACAGTGGTTGGCAAAGTCATTACAATTGTTGGGCAAAGTCATTTTTAGAATTCGGATAAGTGATTAACAGTGGTTGGCAAAGTCATTACAATTGTTGGGCAAAGTCATTTTTAGAGTTCGGATAAGTTATTAACAGTGGTTGGCAAAGTCATTACAATTGTTGGGCAAAGTCATTTTTAGAATTCGGATAAGTGATTAACAGTGGTTGGCAAAGTCATTACAATTGTTGGGCGAAGTCATTTTTAGAGGTCGGATAAGTGATTAACAGTGGTTTGCAAAGTCATTACAATTGTTGGGCAAAGTCATTTTTAGAGTTCGGATAAGTGATTTACAGTTGTTGGCAAATTCATTACAATTGTTGGGCAAAGTCATTTCTAGAGATCGGATAAGTGATTTACAGTTGTCGGCAAAGTCATTACAATTGTTGGGCAAATTCTTTTTTAGAGGTCGGATAAGTGATTTACAGTGGTTGGCAAATTCATTACAATTGTTGGGCAAAGTCAATTCTAGAGATCGGATAAGTGATTAACAGTGTTTGGCAAAGTCATTTCAATTGTTGGGCAAAGTCATTTCTTGAGATCGGATAAGTGATTAACAGTGGTTGGCAAAGTCATTTTTAGAGTTCGGATAAGTTATTAACAGTGGTTGGCAAAGTATTTACAATTGTTGGGCAAAGTCATTTTTAGAGTTCGGATAAGTTATTAACAGTGGTTGGCAAAGTCATTACAATTGTTGGGCAAAGTCATTTCTAGATATCAGATAAGTGATTAACAGTGGTTGGCAAAGTCATTACAATTGTTGGGTAAAGTTATTTTTAGAATTCGGATAAGTGATTAACAGTGGTTTGCAAAGTCATTACAATTGTTGGGCAAAGTCATTTCTTGAGTTCGGATAAGTTATTAATATTGGTTGGCAAAGTCATTACAATTGTTGGGCAAAGTGATTTCTAGAGGTCGGATAAGTGATTTACAGTTGTCGGCAAAGTCATTACAATTGTTGGGCAAAGTCATTTTTAGAGTTCGGATAAGTGATTTACAGTGGTTGGCAAATTCATTACAATTGTTGGGCAAAGTCATTTCTAGAGATCGGATAAGTGATTTACAGTTGTCGGCAAAGTCATTACAATTGTTGGGCAAATTCTTTTTTAGAGGTCGGATAAGTGATTTACAGTGGTTGGCAAATTCATTACAATTGTTGGGCAAAGTCAATTCTAGAGATCGGATAAGTGATTAACAGTGTTTGGCAAAGTCATTTCAATTGTTGGGCAAAGTCATTTCTTGAGATCGGATAAGTGATTAACAGTGGTTGGCAAAGTCATTTTTAGAGTTCGGATAAGTTATTAACAGTGGTTGGCAAAGTCATTACAATTGTTGGGCAAAGTCATTTTTAGAGTTCGGATAAGTTATTAACAGTGGTTGGCAAAGTCATTACAATTGTTGGGCAAAGTCATTTCTAGATATCAGATAAGTGATTAACAGTGGTTGGCAAAGTCATTACAATTGTTGGGCAAAGTTATTTTTAGAATTCGGATAAGTGATTAACAGTGGTTTGCAAAGTCATTACAATTGTTGGGCAAAGTCATTTCTTGAGTTCGGATAAGTTATTAACATTGGTTGGCAAAGTCATTACAATTGTTGGGCAAAGTGATTTCTAGAGGTCGGATAAGTGATTTACAGTTGTCGGCAAAGTCATTACAATTGTTGGGCAAAGTCATTTTTAGAGTTCGGATAAGTGATTTACAGTGGTTGGCAAATTCATTACAATTGTTGGGCAAAGTCATTTCTAGAGATCGGATAAGTGATTTACAGTTGTCGGCAAAGTCATTACAATTGTTGGGCAAATTCTTTTTTAGAGGTCGGATAAGTGATTTACAGTGGTTGGCAAATTCATTACAATTGTTGGGCAAAGTCAATTCTAGAGATCGGATAAGTGATTAACAGTGTATGGCAAAGTCATTTCAATTGTTGGGCAAAGTCATTTCTTGAGATCGGATAAGTGATTAACAGTGGTTGGCAAAGTCATTTTTAGAGTTCGGATAAGTTATTAACAGTGGTTGGCAAAGTCATTACAATTGTTGGGCAAAGTCATTTTTAGAGTTCGGATAAGTTATTAACAGTGGTTGGCAAAGTCATTACAATTGTTGGGCAAAGTCATTTCTAGATATCAGATAAGTGATTAACAGTGGTTGGCAAAGTCATTACAATTGTTGGGCAAAGTTATTTTTAGAATTCGGATAAGTGATTAACAGTGGTTTGCAAAGTCATTACAATTGTTGGGCAAAGTCATTTCTTGAGTTCGGATAAGTTATTAACATTGGTTGGCAAAGTCATTACAATTGTTGGGCAAAGTGATTTCTAGAGGTCGGATAAGTGATTTACAGTGGTTGGCAAAGTCATTTTTAGAGTTCGGATAAGTTATTAACAGTGGTTGGCAAAGTCATTACAATTGTTGGGCAAAGTCATTTTTAGAGTTCGGATAAGTTATTAACAGTGGTTGGCAAAGTCATTACAATTGTTGGGCAAAGTCATTTCTAGATATCAGATAAGTGATTAACAGTGGTTGGCAAAGTCATTACAATTGTTGGGCAAAGTTATTTTTAGAATTCGGATAAGTGATTAACAGTGGTTTGCAAAGTCATTACAATTGTTGGGCAAAGTCATTTCTTGAGTTCGGATAAGTTATTAACATTGGTTGGCAAAGTCATTACAATTGTTGGGCAAAGTGATTTCTAGAGGTCGGATAAGTGATTTACAGTTGTCGGCAAAGTCATTACAATTGTTGGGCAAATTCTTTTTTAGAGGTCGGATAAGTGATTTACAGTGGTTGGCAAATTCATTACAATTGTTGGGCAAAGTCATTTCTAGAGATCGGATAAGTGATTAACAGTGTTTGGCAAAGTCATTACAATTGTTGGGCAAAGTCATTTCTTGAGATCGGATAAGTGATAAACAGTGGTTGGCAAAGTCATTTTTAGAGTTCGGATAAGTTATAAACAGTGGTTGGCAAAGTCATTACAATTGTTGGGCAAAGTCATTTTTAGAGTTCGGATAAGTTATTAACAGTGGTTGGCAAAGTCATTACAATTGTTGGGCAAAGTCATTTTAGATATCAGATAAGTGATTAACAGTGGTTGGCAAAGTCATTACAATTGTTGGGCAAAGTCATTTTTAGAATTCGGATAAGTGATTAACAGTGGTTGGCAAAGTCATTACAATTGTTGGGCAAAGTCTCTTTTAGAGTTCGGATAAGTTATTAACAGTGGTTGGCAAAGTCATTACAATTGTTGGGCAAAGTCATTTTTAGAATTCGGATAAGTGATTAACAGTGGTTGGCAAAGTCATTACAATTGTTGGGCAAAGTCATTTTTAGAGGTCGGATAAGTGATTAACAGTGGTTTGCAAAGTCATTACAATTGTTGGGCAAAGTCATTTTTAGAGTTCGGATAAGTGATTTACAGTGGTTGGCAAATTCATTACAATTGTTGTGCAAAGTCATTTCTAGAGATCGGATAAGTGATTTACAGTTGTCGGCAAAGTCATTACAATTGTTGGGCAAATTCTTTTTTAGAGGTCGGATAAGTGATTTACAGTGGTTTGCAAATTCATTACAATTGTTGGGCAAAGTCAATTCTAGAGATCGGATAAGTGATTAACAGTGTTTGGCAAAGTCATTTCAATTGTTGGGCAAAGTCATTTCTTGAGATCGGATAAGTGATTAACAGTGGTTGGCAAAGTCATTTTTAGAGTTCGGATAAGTTATTAACAGTGGTTGGCAAAGTCATTACAATTGTTGGGCAAAGTCATTTTTAGAGTTCGGATAAGTTATTAACAGTGGTTGGCAAAGTCATTACAATTGTTGGGCAAAGTCATTTCTAGATATCAGATAAGTGATTAACAGTGGTTGGCAAAGTCATTACAATTGTTGGGCAAAGTTATTTTTAGAATTCGGATAAGTGATTAACATTGGTTTGCAAAGTCATTACAATTGTTGGGCAAAGTCATTTCTTGAGTTCGGATAAGTTATTAACATTGGTTGGCAAAGTCATTACAATTGTTGGGCAAAGTGATTTCTAGAGGTCGGATAAGTGATTTACAGTTGTCGGCAAAGTCATTACAATTGTTGGGCAAATTCTTTTTTAGAGGTCAGATAAGTGATTTACAGTGGTTGGCAAATTCATTACAATTGTTGGGCAAAGTCATTTCTAGAGATCGGATAAGTGATTAACAGTGTTTGGCAAAGTCATTTCAATTGTTGGGCAAAGTCATTTCTTGAGATCGGATAAGTGATAAACAGTGGTTGGCAAAGTCATTTTTAGAGTTCGGATAAGTTATTAACAGTGGTTGGCAAAGTCATTACAATTGTTGGGCAAAGTCATTTTTAGAGTTCGGATAAGTTATTAACAGTGGTTGGCAAAGTCATTACAATTGTTGGGCAAAGTCATTTTAGATATCAGATAAGTGATTAACAGTGGTTGGCAAAGTCATTACAATTGTTGGGCAAAGTCATTTTTAGAATTCGGATAAGTGATTAACAGTGGTTGGCAAAGTCATTACAATTGTTGGGCAAAGTCATTTTTAGAGTTCGGATAAGTTATTAACATTGGTTGGCAAAGTCATTACAATTGATGGGCAAAGTGATTTCTAGAGATCGGATATGTGATTTACAGTTGTCGGCAAAGTCATTACAATTGTTGGGCAAATTCTTTTTTAGAGGTCGGATAAGTGATTTACAGTGGTTGGCAAATTCATTACAATTGTTGGGCAAAGTCATTTCTAGAGATCGGATAAGTGATCAACAGTGGTTGGCAAAGTCATTACAATTGTTGGGCAAAGTCATTTCTTTAGATCGGATAAGTGATTAACAGTGGTTGGCAAAGTCATTACAATTGTTGGGCAAAGTCATTTCTTGAGATCGGATAAGTGATTAACAGTGGTTGGCAAAGTCATTTTTAGAGTTCGGATAAGTTATTAACAGTGGTTGGCAAAGTCATTACAATTGTTGGGCAAGTCATTTCTAGATATCAGATAAGTGATTAACAGTGGTTGGCAAAGTCATTACAATTGTTGGGCAAAGTTATTTTTATAATTCGGATAAGTGATTAACAGTGGTTGGCAAAGTCATTACAATTGTTGGGCAAAGTCATTTTTACAGTTCGGATAAGTTATTAACATTGGTTGGCAAAGTCATTACAATTGTTGGGCAAAGTGATTTCTAGAGATCGGATAAGTGATTTACAGTTGTCGGCAAAGTCATTACAATTGTTGGGCAAATTCTTTTTTAGAGGTCGGATAAGTGATTTACAGTTGTCGGCAAAGTGATTACAATTGTTGGGCAAATTCTTTTTTAGAGGTCGGATAAGTGATTTACAGTGGTTGGCAAATTCATTACAATTGTTGGGCAAAGTCATTTCTAGAGATCGGATAAGTGATTAACAGTGTTTGGCAAAGTCATTACAATTGTTGGGCAAAGTCATTTCTTGAGATCGGATAAGTGATTAACAGTGGTTGGCAAAGTCATTTTTAGAGTTCGGATAAGTTATTAACAGTGGTTGGCAAAGTCATTACAATTGTTGGGCAAAGTCATTTCTAGATATCAGATAAGTGATTAACAGTGGTTGGCAAAGTCATTACAATTGTTGGGCAAATTCTTTTTTAGAGGTCGGATAAGTGATTTACAGTGGTTGGCAAATTCATTACAATTGTTGGGCAAAGTCATTTCTAGAGATCGGATAAGTGATTAACAGTGTTTGGCAAAGTCATTACAATTGTTGGGAAAAGTCATTTCTTGAGATCGGATAAGTGATAAACAGTGGTTGGCAAAGTCATTTTTAGAGTTCGGATAAGTTATAAACAGTGGTTGGCAAAGTCATTACAATTGTTGGGCAAAGTCATTTTTAGAGTTCGGATAAGTTATTAACAGTGGTTGGCAAAGTCATTACAATTGTTGGGCAAAGTCATTTTAGATATCAGATAAGTGATTAACAGTGGTTGGCAAAGTCATTACAATTGTTGGGCAAAGTCATTTTTAGAGTTCGGATAAGTTATTAACAGTGGTTGGCAAAGTCATTACAATTGTTGGGCAAAGTCATTTTAGATATCAGATAAGTGATTAACAGTGGTTGGCAAAGTCATTACAATTGTTGGGCAAAGTCATTTTTAGAATTCGGATAAGTGATTAACAGTGGTTGGCAAAGTCATTACAATTGTTGGGCAAAGTCATTTTTAGAGGTCGGATAAGTGATTAACAGTGGTTTGCAAAGTCATTACAATTGTTGGGCAAAGTCATTTTTAGAGTTCGGATAAGTGATTTACAGTGGTTGGCAAATTCATTACAATTGTTGTGCAAAGTCATTTCTAGAGATCGGATAAGTGATTTACAGTTGTCGGCAAAGTCATTACAATTGTTGGGCAAATTCTTTTTTAGAGGTCGGATAAGTGATTTACAGTGGTTTGCAAATTCATTACAATTGTTGGGCAAAGTCAATTCTAGAGATCGGATAAGTGATTAACAGTGTTTGGCAAAGTCATTTCAATTGTTGGGCAAAGTCATTTCTTGAGATCGGATAAGTGATTTACAGTGGTTGGCAAAGTCATTTTTAGAGTTCGGATAAGTTATTAACAGTGGTTGGCAAAGTCATTACAATTGTTGGGCAAAGTCATTTTTAGAGTTCGGATAAGTTATTAACAGTGGTTGGCAAAGTCATTACAATTGTTGGGCAAAGTCATTTCTAGATATCAGATAAGTGATTAACAGTGGTTGGCAAAGTCATTACAATTGTTGGGCAAAGTTATTTTTAGAATTCGGATAAGTGATTAACATTGGTTTGCAAAGTCATTACAATTGTTGGGCAAAGTCATTTCTTGAGTTCGGATAAGTTATTAACATTGGTTGGCAAAGTCATTACAATTGTTGGGCAAAGTGATTTCTAGAGGTCGGATAAGTGATTTACAGTTGTCGGCAAAGTCATTACAATTGTTGGGCAAATTCTTTTTTAGAGGTCAGATAAGTGATTTACAGTGGTTGGCAAATTCATTACAATTGTTGGGCAAAGTCATTTCTAGAGATCGGATAAGTGATTAACAGTGTTTGGCAAAGTCATTTCAATTGTTGGGCAAAGTCATTTCTTGAGATCGGATAAGTGATAAACAGTGGTTGGCAAAGTCATTTTTAGAGTTCGGATAAGTTATTAACAGTGGTTGGCAAAGTCATTACAATTGTTGGGCAAAGTCATTTTTAGAGTTCGGATAAGTTATTAACAGTGGTTGGCAAAGTCATTACAATTGTTGGGCAAAGTCATTTTAGATATCAGATAAGTGATTAACAGTGGTTGGCAAAGTCATTACAATTGTTGGGCAAAGTCATTTTTAGAATTCGGATAAGTGATTAACAGTGGTTGGCAAAGTCATTACAATTGTTGGGCAAAGTCATTTTTAGAGGTCGGATAAGTGATTAACAGTGGTTTGCAAAGTCATTACAATTGTTGGGCAAAGTCATTTTTAGAGTTCGGATAAGTGATTTACAGTGGTTGGCAAATTCATTACAATTGTTGTGCAAAGTCATTTCTAGAGATCGGATAAGTGATTTACAGTTGTCGGCAAAGTCATTACAATTGTTGGGCAAATTCTTTTTTAGAGGTCGGATAAGTGATTTACAGTGGTTTGCAAATTCATTACAATTGTTGGGCAAAGTCAATTCTAGAGATCGGATAAGTGATTAACAGTGTTTGGCAAAGTCATTTCAATTGTTGGGCAAAGTCATTTCTTGAGATCGGATAAGTGATTTACAGTGGTTGGCAAAGTCATTTTTAGAGTTCGGATAAGTTATTAACAGTGGTTGGCAAAGTCATTACAATTGTTGGGCAAAGTCATTTTTAGAGTTCGGATAAGTTATTAACAGTGGTTGGCAAAGTCATTACAATTGTTGGGCAAAGTCATTTCTAGATATCAGATAAGTGATTAACAGTGGTTGGCAAAGTCATTACAATTGTTGGGCAAAGTTATTTTTAGAATTCGGATAAGTGATTAACATTGGTTTGCAAAGTCATTACAATTGTTGGGCAAAGTCATTTCTTGAGTTCGGATAAGTTATTAACATTGGTTGGCAAAGTCATTACAATTGTTGGGCAAAGTGATTTCTAGAGGTCGGATAAGTGATTTACAGTTGTCGGCAAAGTCATTACAATTGTTGGGCAAATTCTTTTTTAGAGGTCAGATAAGTGATTTACAGTGGTTGGCAAATTCATTACAATTGTTGGGCAAAGTCATTTTTAGAGGTCGGATAAGTGATTTACAGTGTTTTGGCAAAGTCATTTCAATTGTTGGTCAAAGTCATTTCTTGAGATCGGATAAGTGATAAACAGTGGTTGGCAAAGTCATTTTTAGAGTTCGGATAAGTTATTAACAGTGGTTGGCAAAGTCATTACAATTGTTGGGCAAAGTCATTTTTAGAGTTCGGATAAGTTATTAACAGTGGTTGGCAAAGTCATTACAATTGTTGGGCAAAGTCATTTTAGATATCAGATAAGTGATTAACAGTGGTTGGCAAAGTCATTACAATTGTTGGGCAAAGACATTTTTAGAATTCGGATAAGTGATTAACAGTGGTTGGCAAAGTCATTTTTAGAGTTCGGATAAGTTATTAACATTGGTTGGCAAAGTCATTACAATTGATGGGCAAAGTGATTTCTAGAGATCGGATATGTGATTTACAGTTGTCGGCAAAGTCATTACAATTGTTGGGCAAATTCTTTTTTAGAGGTCGGATAAGTGATTTACAGTGGTTGGCAAATTCATTACAATTGTTGGGCAAAGTCATTTCTAGAGATCGGATAAGTGATCAACAGTGGTTGGCAAAGTCATTACAATTGTTGGGCAAAGTCATTTCTTTAGATCGGATAAGTGATTAACAGTGGTTGGCAAAGTCATTACAATTGTTGGGCAAAGTCATTTCTTGAGATCGGATAAGTGATTAACAGTGGTTGGCAAAGTCATTTTTAGAGTTCGGATAAGTTATTAACAGTGGTTGGCAAAGTCATTACAATTGTTGGGCAAAGTCATTTCTAGATATCAGATAAGTGATTAACAGTGGTTGGCAAAGTCATTACAATTGTTGGGCAAAGTTATTTTTATAATTCGGATAAGTGATTAACAGTGGTTGGCAAAGTCATTACAATTGTTGGGCAAAGTCATTTTTACAGTTCGGATAAGTTATTAACATTGGTTGGCAAAGTCATTACAATTGTTGGGCAAAGTGATTTCTAGAGATCGGATAAGTGATTTACAGTTGTCGGCAAAGTCATTACAATTGTTGGGCAAATTCTTTTTTAGAGGTCGGATAAGTGATTTACAGTTGTCGGCAAAGTGATTACAATTGTTGGGCAAATTCTTTTTTAGAGGTCGGATAAGTGATTTACAGTGGTTGGCAAATTCATTACAATTGTTGGGCAAAGTCATTTCTAGAGATCGGATAAGTGATTAACAGTGTTTGGCAAAGTCATTACAATTGTTGGGCAAAGTCATTTCTTGAGATCGGATAAGTGATTAACAGTGGTTGGCAAAGTCATTTTTAGAGTTCGGATAAGTTATTAACAGTGGTTGGCAAAGTCATTACAATTGTTGGGCAAAGTCATTTCTAGATATCAGATAAGTGATTAACAGTGGTTGGCAAAGTCATTACAATTGTTGGGCAAAGTCATTTTTAGAGTTCGGATAAGTGATTAACAGTGGTTGGCAAAGTCATTTCAATTGTTGGGCAAAGTCATTTTAAGAGTTCGGATAAGTTATTAACATTGGTTGGCAAAGTCATTTCAATTGTTGAGCAAAGTGATTTCTAGAGATCGGATAAGTGATTTACAGTTGTCGGCAAAGTCATTACAATTGTTGGGCAAATTCTTTTTTAGTGGTCGGATAAGTGATTAACAGTGGTTGGCAAAGTCATTACAATTGTTGGGCAAAGTCATTTCTTGAGATCGGATAAGTGATTAACAGTGGTTGGCAAAGTCATTACAATTGTTGGGCAAAGTCATTTCTTGAGATCGGATAAGTGATTAACAGTGGTTGGCAAAGTCATTTTTAGAGTTCGGATAAGTTATTAACAGTGGTTGGCAAAGTCATTACAATTGTTGGGCAAAGTCATTTCTAGATATCAGTTAAGTGATTAACAGTGGTTGGCAAGGTCATTACAATTGTTGGGCAAAGTTATTTTTAGAATTCGGATAAGTGATTAACAGTGGTTGGCAAAGTCATTTTTAGAGTTCGGATAAGTTATTAACAGTGGTTGGCAAAGTCATTACAATTGTCGGGCAAAGTCATTTCTAGATATCAGATAAGTGATTAACAGTGGTTGGCAAAGTCATTACAATTGTTGGGCAAAGTCATTTTTAGAATTCGGATAAGTGATTAACAGTGGTTGGCAAAGTCATTACAATTGTTGGGCAAAGTCATTTTTAGAGTTCGGATAAGTTATTAACATTGGTTGGCAAAGTCATTACAATTGTTGGGCAAAGTTATTTCTAGAGATCGGATAAGTGATTTACAGTTGTCGGCAAAGTCATTACAATTGTTGGGCAAATTCTTTTTTAGAGGTCGGATAAGTGATTTACAGTGGTTGGCAAATTCATTACAATTGTTGGGCAAAGTCATTTCTAGAGATCGGATAAGTGATTAACAGTGGTTGGCAAAGTCATTACAATTGTTGGGCAAAGTCATTTCTTGAGATCGGATAAGTGATTAACAGTGGTTGGCAAAGTCATTACAATTGTTGGGCAAAGTCATTTCTTGAGATCGGATAAGTGATTAACAGTGGTTGGCAAAGTCATTTTTAGAGTTCGGATAAGTTATTAACAGTGGTTGGCAAAGTCATTACAATTGTTGGGCAAAGTCATTTCTAGATATCAGATAAGTGATTAACAGTGGTTGGCAAAGTCATTACAATTGTTGGGCAAAGTTATTTTTAGAATTCGGATAAGTGATTAACAGTGGTTGGCAAGGTCATTACAATTGTTGGGCAAAGTCATTTCTAGATATCAGATAAGTGATTAACAGTGGTTGGCAAAGTCATTACAATTGTTGGGCAAAGTTATTTTTAGAATTCGGATAAGTGATTAACAGTGGTTGGCAAAGTCATTTCAATTGTTGGGCAAAGTCATTTTAAGAGTTCGGATAAGTTATTAACATTGGTTGGCAAAGTCATTTTTAGAGTTCGGATAAGTTATTAACAGTGGTTGGCAAAGTCATTACAATTGTTGGGCAAAGTCATTTCTAGATATCAGATAAGTGATTAACAGTGGTTGGCAAAGTCATTACAATTGTTGGGCAAAGTCATTTTTAGAATTCGGATAAGTGATTAACAGTGGTTGGCAAAGTCATTACAATTGTTGGGCAAAGTCATTTTTAGAGTTCGGATAAGTTATTAACATTGGTTGGCAAAGTCATTACAATTGTTGGGCAAAGTTATTTCTAGAGATCGGATAAGTGATTTACAGTTGTCGGCAAAGTCATTACAATTGTTGGGCAAATTTATTTTTAGAGGTCGGATAAGTGATTTACAGTGGTTGGCAAATTCATTACAATTGTTGGGCAAAGTCATTTCTAGAGATCGGATAAGTGATTAACAGTGGTTGGCAAAGTCATTACAATTGTTGGGCAAAGTCATTTCTTGAGATCGGATAAGTGATTAACAGTGGTTGGCAAAGTCATTACAATTGTTGGGCAAAGTCATTTCTTGAGATCGGATAAGTGATTAACAGTGGTTGGCAAAGTCATTTTTAGAGTTCGGATAAGTTATTAACAGTGGTTGGCAAAGTCATTACAATTGTTGGGCAAAGTCATTTCTAGAGATCGGATAAGTGATTAACAGTGGTTGGCAAAGTCATTACAATTGTTGGGCAAAGTTATTTTTAGAATTCGGATAAGTGATTAACAGTGTTTGGCAAAGTCATAACAATTGTTGGGCAAAGTCATTTTTAGAGTTCGGATAAGTTATTAACATTGGTTGGCAAAGTCATTACAATTGTTGGGCAAAGTGATTTCTAGAGATCGGATAAGTGATTTACAGTTGTCGGCAAAGTCATTACAATTCTTGGGCAAATTCTTTTTTAGAGGTCGGATAAGTGATTTACAGTTGTCGGCAAAGTCATTACAATTGTTGGGCAAATTCTTTTTTAGAGGTCGGATAAGTGATTTACAGTGGTTGGCAAATTCATTACAATTGTTGGGCAAAGTCATTTCTACAGATCGGATAAGTGATTAACAGTGGTTGGCAAAGTCATTACAATTGTTGGGCAAAGTCATTTCTAGATATCAGATAAGTGATTAACAGTGGTTGGCAAAGTCATTACAATTGTTGGGCAAAGTCATTTTTAGAATTCGGATAAGTGATTAACAGTGGTTGGCAAAGTCATTACAATTGTTGGGCAAAGTCATTTTTAGAGTTCGGATAAGTTATTAACATTGGTTGGCAAAGTCATTACAATTGTTGGGCAAAGTCATTTCTAGAGATCGGATAAGTGATTAACAGTGGTTGGCAAAGTCATTACATTTGTTGGGCAAAGTCATTTCTTGAGATCGGATAAGTGATTAACAGTGGTTGGCAAAGTCATTACAATTGTTGGGCAAAGTCATTTCTAGAGATCGGATAAGTGATTAACAGTGGTTGGCAAAGTATTTACAATTGTTGGGCAAAGTCATTTCTTGAGATCGGATAAGTGATTAACAGTGGTTGGCAAAGTCATTACAATTGTTGGGCAAAGTCATTTCTTGAGATCGGATAAGTGATTAACAGTGGTTGGCAAAGTCATTTTTAGAGTTCGGATAAGTTATTAACAGTGGTTGGCAAAGTCATTACAATTGTTGGGCAAAGTCATTTCTAGATATCAGATAAGTGATTAAATGGTTGGCAAAGTCATTTCAATTGTTGGGCAAAGTCATTTTTAGAGTTCGGATAAGTTATTAACAGTGGTTGGCAAAGTCATTACAATTGTTGGGCAAAGTCATTTCTAGATATCAGATAAGTGATTAACAGTGGTTGGCAAAGTCATTACAATTGTTGGGCAAAGTTATTTTTAGAATTCGGATAAGTGATTAACAGTGGTTGGCAAAGTCATTACAATTGTTGGGCAAAGTCATTTTTAGAGTTCAGATAAGTTATTAACATTGGTTGGCAAAGTCATTACAATTTTTGGGCAAAGTGATTTCTAGAGATCGGATAAGTGATTTACAGTTGTCGGCAAAGTCATTACAATTGTTGGGCAAATTCTTTTTTAGAGGTCGGATAAGTGATTTACAGTTGTCGACAAAGTCATTACAATTGTTGGGCAAATTCTTTTTTAGAGGTCGGATAAGTGATTTACAGTGGTTGGCAAATTCATTACAATTGTTGGGCAAAGTCATTTCTAGAGATCGGATAAGTGATAAACAGTGGTTGGCAAAGTCATTTTTAGAGTTCGGATAAGTTATTAACAGTGGTTGGCAAAGTCATTACAATTGTTGGGCAAAGTCATTTCGAGATATCAGATAAGTGATTAACAGTGGTTGGCAAAGTCATTACAATTGTTGGGCAAAGTCATTTTTAGAATTCGGATAAGTGATTAACAGTGGTTGGCAAAGTCATTACAATTGTTGGGCAAAGTCATTTTTAGAGTTCGGATAAGTTATTAACATTGGTTGGCAAAGTCATTACAATTGTTGGGCAAAGTGATTTCTAGAGATCAGTAAAGTGATATACAGTGGTTGGCAAATTCATTACAATTGTTGGGCAAAGTCATTTCTAGAGATCGGATCAGTGATTAACAGTGGTTGGCAAAGTCATTACAATTGTTGGGCAAAGTCATTTCTTGAGATCGGATAAGTGATTAACAGTGGTTGGCAAAGTCATTACAATTGTTGGGCAAATTCTTTTTTAGAGGTCGGATAAGTGATTTACAGTGGTTGGCAAATTCATTACAATTGTTGGGCAAAGTCATTTCTAGAGATCGGATAAGTGATTAACAGTGGTTGGCAAAGTCATTACAATTGTTGGGCAAAGTCATTTCTTGAGATCGGATAAGTGATTAACAGTGGTTGGCAAAGTCATTACAATTGTTGGGCAAAGTCATTTCTTGAGATCGGATAAGTGATTAACAGTGGTTGGCAAAGTCATTTTTAGAGTTCGGATAAGTTATTAACAGTGGTTGGCAAAGTCATTACAATTGTTGGGCAAAGTCATTTCTAGATATCAGATAAGTGATTAACAGTGGTTGGCAAAGTCATTACAATTGTTGGGCAAAGTCATTTCTAGATATCAGATAAGTGATTAACATTGGTTGGCAAAGTCATTACAATTGTTGGGCAAAGTGATTTCTAGAGATCGGATAAGTGATTTAAAGTTGTCGGCAAAGTCATTACAATTGTTGGGCAAATTCTTTTTTAGAGGTCGGATTAGTGATTTACAGTTGTCGGCAAAGTCATTACAATTGTTGGGCAAATTCTTTTTTAGAGGTCGGATAAGTGATTTACAGTGGTTGGCAAATTCATTACAATTGTTGGGCAAAGTCATTTCTAGAGATCGGATAAGTGATTAACAGTGGTTGGCAAAGTCATTACAATTGTTGGGCAAAGTCATTTCTTGAGATCGGATAAGTGATTAACAGTGGTTGGCAAAGTCATTTTTAGAGTTCGGATAAGTTATTAACAGTGGTTGGCAAAGTCATTACAATTGTTGGGCAAAGTCATTTTTAGAGTTCGGAAAAGTTATTAACATTGGTTGGCAAAGTCATTACAATTGTTGGGCAAAGTGATTTCTAGAGATCGGATAAGTGATTTACAGTTGTCGGCAAAGTCATTACAATTGTTGGGCAAATTCTTTTTTAGAGGTCGGATAAGTGATTTACAGTGGTTGGCAAATTCATTACAATTGTTGGGCAAAGTCATTTCTAGAGATCGGATAAGTGATTAACAGTGGTTGGCAAAGTCATTACAATTGTTGGGCAAAGTCATTTCTTGAGATCGGATAAGTGATTAACAGTGGTTGGCAAAGTCATTACAATTGTTGGGCAAAGTCATTTCTTGAGATCGGATTAGTGATTAACAGTGGTTGGCAAAGTCATTTTTAGAGTTCGGATAAGTTATTAACAGTGGTTGGCAAAGTCATTACAAATGTTGGGCAAAGTCATTTCTAGATATCAGATATGTGATTAACAGTGGTTGGCAAAGTCATTACAATTGTTGGGCAAAGTCATTTTTAGAGGTCGGATAAGTGATTTACAGTGGTTGGCAAATTCATTACAATTGTTGGGCAAAGTCATTTCTAGAGATCGGATAAGTGATTAACAGTGGTTGGCAAAGTCATTACAATTGTTGGGCAAATTCTTTTTTAGAGGTCGGATAAGTGATTTACAGTTGTCGGCAAAGTCATTACAATTGTTGGGCAAATTCTTTTTTAGAGGTCTGATAAGTGATTTACAGTGGTTGGCAAATTCATTACAATTGTTGGGCAAAGTCATTTCTTGAGATCGGATAAGTGATTAACAGTGGTTGGCAAAGTCATTTTTAGAGTTCGGATAAGTTATTAACAGTGGTTGGCAAAGTCATTACAATTGTTGGGCAAAGTCATTTCTAGATATCAGATAAGTGATTAACAGTGGTTGGCAAAGTCATTACAATTGTTGGGCAAAGTCATTTTTAGAATTCGGATAAGTGATTAACAGTGGTTGGCAAAGTCATTACAATTGTTGGGCAAAGTCATTTTTAGAGTTCGGATAAGTTATTAACATTGGTTGGCAAAGTCATTACAATTGTTGGGCAAAGTGATTTCTAGAGATCGGATAAGTGATTTACAGTTGTCGGCAAAGTCATTACAATTGTTGGGCAAATTCTTTTTTAGAGGTCGGATAAGTGATTTACAGTGGTTGGCAAATTCATTACAATTGTTGGGCAAAGTCATTTCTAGAGATCGGATAAGTGATTAACAGTGGTTGGCAAAGTCATTACAATTGTTGGGCAAAGTCATTTCTTGAGATCGGATAAGTGATTAACAGTGGTTGGCAAAGTCATTACAATTGTTGGGCAAAGTCATTTCTTGAGATCGGATAAGTGATTAACATTGGTTGGCAAAGTCATTTTTAGAGTTCGGATAAGTTATTAACAGTGGTTGGCAAAGTCATTACAATTGTTGGGCAAAGTCATTTCTAGATATCAGATAAGTGATTAACAGTGGTTGGCAAAGTCATTACAATTGTTGGGCAAAGTCATTCTTAGAATTCGGATAAGTGATTAACAGTGGTTGGCAAAGTCATTACAATTGTTGGGCAAAGTCATTTTTAGAGTTCGGATAAGTGATTTACAGTGGTTGGCAAAGTCATTACAATTGTTGGGCAAAGTCATTTTTAGAGTTCGGATAAGTTATTAACATTGGTTGGCAAAGTCATTACAATTGTTGGGCAAAGTTATTTCTAGAGATCGGATAAGTGATTTACAGTTGTCGGCAAAGTCATTACAATTGTTGGGCAAAGTCATTTTTAGAGTTCGGATAAGTGATTAACAGTGGTTGGCAAAGTCATTACAATTGTTGGCAAAGTCATTTTTAGGGGTCGGATAAGTGATTAACAGTGGTTGGCAAAGTCATTACTATTGTTGGGCAAAGTCATTTTAGAGGTCGGATAAGTTATTTACAGTTGTCGGCAATGTCATTTCAATTGTTGGGCAAATTCTTTTTTAGAGGTCGGATAAGTGATTTACAGTGGTTGGCAAATTCATTACAATTGTTGGGCAAAGTCATTTCTAGAGATCGGATAAGTGATTAACAGTGGTTGGCAAAGTCATTACAATTGTTGGGCAAAGTCATTTCTTGAGATCGGATAAGTGATTAACAGTGGTTGGCAAAGTCATTACAATTGTTGGGCAAAGTCATTTCTTGAGATCGGATAAGTGATTAACAGTGGTTGGCAAAGTCATTTCTAGAGTTCGGATAAGTTATTAACAGTGGTTGGCAAAGTCATTACAATTGTTGGGCAAAGTCATTTCTAGATATCAGATAAGTGATTAACAGTGGTTGGCAAAGTCATTACAATTGTTGGGCAAAGTCATTCTTAGAATTCGGATAAGTGATTAACAGTGGTTGGCAAAGTCATTACAATTGTTGGGCAAAGTCATTTTTAGAGTTCGGATAAGTGATTTACAGTGGTTGGCAAAGTCATTACAATTGTTGGGCAAAGTCATTTTTAGAGTTCGGATAAGTGATTAACAGTGGTTGGCAAAGTCATTACTATTGTTGGGCAAAGTCATTTTTAGAGGTCGGATAAGTTATTTACAGTTGTCGGCAATGTCATTTCAATTGTTGGGCAAATTCTTTTTTAGAGGTCGGATAAGTGATTTACAGTGGTTGGCAAATTCATTACAATTGTTGAGCAAAGTCATTTCTAGAGATCGGATAAGTGATTAACAGTGTTTGGCAAAGTCATTACAATTGTTGGGCAAAGTCATTTCTTGAGATCGGATAAGTGATTAACAGTGGTTGGCAAAGTCATTTTTAGAGTTCGGATAAGTTATTAACAGTGGTTGGCAAAGTCATTACAATTGTTGGGCAAAGTCATTTCTAGATATCAGATAAGTGATTAACAGTGGTTGGCAAAGTCATTACAATTGTTGGGCAAAGTTATTTTTAGAATTCGGATAAGTGATTAACAGTGGTTGGCAAAGTCATTACAATTGTTGGGCAAAGTCATTTTTAGAGTTCGGATAAGTTATTAACATTGGTTGGCAAAGTCATTACAATTGTTGGGCAAAGTGATTTCTAGAGATCGGATAAGTTATTAACATTGGTTGGCAAAGTCATTACAATTGTTGAGCAAAGTCATTTTTAGAGTTCGGATAAGTTATTAACATTGGTTGGCAAAGTCATTACAATTGTTGGGCAAAGTGATTTCTAGAGATCGGATAGGTGATTTACAGTGGTTGGCAAATTCATTACAATTGTTGGGCAAAGTCATTTCTAGAGATCGGATAAGTGATTAAGAGTGTTTGGCAAAGTCATTACAATTGTTGGGCAAAGTCATTTCTTGAGATCGGATAAGTGATTAACAGTGGTTGGCAAAGTCATTACAATTGTTGGGCAAAGTCATTTCTAGATATCAGATAAGTGATTAACAGTGGTTGGCAAAGTCATTACAATTGTTGGGCAAAGTCATTTTTAGAATTCGGATAAGTGATTAACAGTGTTTGGCAAAGTCATTACAATTGTTGGGCAAAGTCATTTCTTGAGATCGGATAAGTTATTAACAGTGGTTGGCAAAGTCATTACAATTGTTGGGCAAAGTCATTTCTAGATATCAGATAAGTGATTAACAGTGGTTGGCAAAGTCATTACAATTGTTGGGCAAAGTCATTTTTAGAATTCGGATAAGTTATTGACATTGGTTGGCAAAGTCATTACAATTGTTGGGCAAAGTGATTTCTAGAGATCGGATAAGTGATTTACAGTTGTCGGCAAAGTCATTACAATTGTTGGGCAAAGTCATTTCTAGATATCAGATAAGTGATTAACAGTGGTTGGCAAAGTCATTACAATTGTTGGGCAAAGTCATTTTTAGAATTCGGATAAGTGATTAACAGTGGTTGGCAAAGTCATTTCAATTGATCGGCAAAGTTATTTCTAGAGATCGGATAAGTGATTTACATTTGTCGGCAAAGTCATTACAATTGTTGGGCAAAGTCATTTTTAGAGTTCGGATAAGTGATTAACAGTGGTTGGCAAAGTCATTACAATTGTTTGGCAAAGTCATTTTAAGGGGTCGGATAAGTGATTAACAGTGGTTGGCAAAGTCATTACTATTGTTGGGCAAAGTCATTTTTAGAGGTCGGATAAGTTATTTACAGTTGTCGGCAATGTCATTTCAATTGTTGGGCAAATTCTTTTTTAGAGGTCGGATAAGTGATTTACAGTGGTTGGCAAATTCATTACAATTGTTGAGCAAAGTCATTTCTAGAGATCGGATAAGTGATTAACAGTGTTTGGCAAAGTCATTACAATTGTTGGGCAAAGTCATTTCTTGAGATCGGATAAGTGATTAACAGTGGTTGGCAAAGTCATTTTTAGAGTTCGGATAAGTTATTATCAGTGGTTGGCAAAGTCATTACAATTGTTGGGCAAAGTCATTTCTAGATATCAGATAAGTGATTAACAGTGGTTGGCAAAGTCATTACAATTGTTGGGCAAAGTTATTTTTAGAATTCGGATAAGTGATTAACAGTGGTTGGCAAAGTCATTACAATTGTTGGGCAAAGTCATTTTTAGAGTTCGGATAAGTTATTAACATTGGTTGGCAAAGTCATTACAATTGTTGGGCAAAGTGATTTCTAGAGATCGGATAAGTTATTAACATTGGTTGGCAAAGTCATTACAATTGTTGAGCAAAGTCATTTTTAGAGTTCGGATAAGTTATTAACATTGGTTGGCAAAGTCATTACAATTGTTGGGCAAAGTGATTTCTAGAGATCGGATAAGTGATTTACAGTTGTCGGCAAAGTCATTTCAATTGTTGGGCAAATTCTTTTTTAGAGGTCGGATAAGTGATTTACAGTGGTTGGCAAATTCATTACAATTGTTGGGCAAAGTCATTTCTAGAGATCGGATAAGTGATTAAGAGTGTTTGGCAAAGTCATTACAATTGTTGGGCAAAGTCATTTTTAGAATTCGGATAAGTGATTAACAGTGTTTGGCAAAGTCATTACAATTGTTGGGCAAAGTCATTTCTTGAGATCGGATAAGTTATTAACAGTGGTTGGCAAAGTCATTACAATTGTTGGGCAAAGTCATTTCTAGATATCAGATAAGTGATTAACAGTGGTTGGCAAAGTCATTACAATTGTTGGGCAAAGTCATTTTTAGAATTCGGATAAGTTATTAACATTGGTTGGCAAAGTCATTACAATTGTTGGGCAAAGTGATTTCTAGAGATCGGATAAGTGATTTACAGTTGTCGGCAAAGTCATTACAATTGTTGGGCAAAGTCATTTTTAGAGTTCGGATAAGTTATTAACAGTGGTTGGCAAAGTCATTACAATTGTTGGGCAAAGTCATTTCTAGATTTCAGATAAGTGATTAACAGTGGTTGGCAAAGTCATTACAATTGTTGGGCAAAGTCATTTTTAGAATTCGGATAAGTGATTAACAGTGGTTGGCAAAGTCATTTCAATTGTTGGGCAAATTCTTTTTTAGAGGTCGGATAAGTGATTTACAGTGGTTGGCAAATTCATTACAATTGTTGGGCAAAGTCATTTCTAGAGATCGGATAAGTGATTAAGAGTGTTTGGCAAAGTCATTACAATTGTTGGGCAAAGTCATTTCTAGATATCAGATAAGTGATTAACAGTGGTTGGCAAAGTCATTACAATTGTTTGGCAAAGTCATTTTTAGAATTCGGATAAGTGATTAACAGTGGTTGGCAAAGTCATTACAATTGTTGAGCAAAGTCATTTTTAGAGTTCGGATAAGTTATTAACAGTGGTTGGCAAAGTCATTACAATTGTTGGGCAAAGTCATTTTTAGAATTCGGATAAGTGATTAACAGTGGTTGGCAAAGTCATTACAATTGTTGAGCAAAGTCATTTTTAGAGTTCGGATAAGTTATTAACATTGGTTGGCAAAGTCATGCCAATTGTTGGGCAAAGTGATTTCTAGAGATCGGATAAGTGATTTACAGTTGTCGGCAAAGTCATTACAATTGTTGGGCAAAGTCATTTTTAGATATCAGATAAGTGATTAACAGTGGTTGGCAAAGTCATTACAATTGTTGGGCAAAGTCATTTCTAGATATCAGATAAGTGATTAACAGTGGTTGGCAAAGTCATTACAATTGTTGGGCAAAGTGATTTCTAGAGATCGGATAAGTGATTTAAAGTTGTCGGCAAAGTCATTACAATTGTTGGGCAAATTCTTTTTTAGAGGTCGGATTAGTGATTTACAGTTGTCGGCAAAGTCATTACAATTGTTGGGCAAATTCTTTTTTAGAGGTCGGATAAGTGATTTACAGTGGTTGGCAAATTCATTACAATTGTTGGGCAAAGTCATTTCTAGAGATCGGATAAGTGATTAACAGTGGTTGGCAAAGTCATTACAATTGTTGGGCAAAGTCATTTCTTGAGATCGGATAAGTGATTAACAGTGGTTGGCAAAGTCATTTTTAGAGTTCGGATAAGTTATTAACAGTGGTTGGCAAAGTCATTACAATTGTTGGGCAAAGTCATTTTTAGAGTTCGGATAAGTTATTAACATTGGTTGGCAAAGTCATTACAATTGTTGGGCAAAGTGATTTCTAGAGATCGGATAAGTGATTTACAGTTGTCGGCAAAGTCATTACAATTGTTGGGCAAATTCTTTTTTAGAGGTCGGATAAGTGATTTACAGTGGTTGGCAAATTCATTACAATTGTTGGGCAAAGTCATTTCTAGAGATCGGATAAGTGATTAACAGTGGTTGGCAAAGTCATTACAATTGTTGGGCAAAGTCATTTCTTGAGATCGGATAAGTGATTAAAAGTGGTTGGCAAAGTCATTACAATTGTTGGGCAAAGTCATTTCTTGAGATCGGATAAGTGATTAACAGTGGTTGGCAAAGTCATTTTTAGAGTTCGGATAAGTTATTAACAGTGGTTGGCAAAGTCATTACAATTGTTGGGCAAAGTCATTTCTAGATATCAGATAAGTGATTAACAGTGGTTGGCAAAGTCATTACAATTGTTGGGCAAATTCTTTTTTAGAGGTCGGATAAGTGATTTACAGTGGTTGGCAAATTCATTACAATTGTTGGGCAAAGTCATTTCTAGAGATCGGATAAGTGATTAACAGTGGTTGGCAAAGTCATTACAATTGTTGGGCAAATTCTTTTTTAGAGGTCGGATAAGTGATTTACAGTTGTCGGCAAAGTCATTACAATTGTTGGGCAAATTCTTTTTTAGAGGTCTGATAAGTGATTTACAGTGGTTGGCAAATTCATTACAATTGTTGGGCAAAGTCATTTCTTGAGATCGGATAAGTGATTAACAGTGGTTGGCAAAGTCATTTTTAGAGTTCGGATAAGTTATTAACAGTGGTTGGCAAAGTCATTACAATTGTTGGGCAAAGTCATTTCTAGATATCAGATAAGTGATTAACAGTGGTTGGCAAAGTCATTACAATTGTTGGGCAAAGTCATTTTTAGAATTCGGATAAGTGATTAACAGTGGTTGGCAAAGTCATTACAATTGTTGGGCAAAGTCATTTTAGAGTTCGGATAAGTTATTAACATTGGTTGGCAAAGTCATTACAATTGTTGGGCAAAGTGATTTCTAGAGATCGGATAAGTGATTTACAGTTGTCGGCAAAGTCATTACAATTGTTGGGCAAATTCTTTTTTAGAGGTCGGATAAGTGATTTACAGTGGTTGCCAAATTCATTACAATTGTTGGGCAAAGTCATTTCTAGAGATCGGATAAGTGATTAACAGTGGTTGGCAAAGTCATTACAATTGTTGGGCAAAGTCATTTCTTGAGATCGGATAAGTGATTAACAGTGGTTGGCAAAGTCATTACAATTGTTGGGCAAAGTCATTTCTTGAGATCGGATAAGTGATTAACATTGGTTGGCAAAGTCATTTTTAGAGTTCGGATAAGTTATTAACAGTGGTTGGCAAAGTCATTACAATTGTTGGGCAAAGTCATTTCTAGATATCAGATAAGTGATTAACAGTGGTTGGCAAAGTCATTACAATTGTTGGGCAAAGTCATTCTTAGAATTCGGATAAGTGATTAACAGTGGTTGGCAAAGTCATTACAATTGTTGGGCAAAGTCATTTTTAGAGTTCGGATAAGTGATTTACAGTGGTTGGCAAAGTCATTACAATTGTTGGGCAAAGTCATTTTTAGAGTTCGGATAAGTTATTAACATTGGTTGGCAAAGTCATTACAATTGTTGGGCAAAGTTATTTCTAGAGATCGGATAAGTGATTTACAGTTGTCGGCAAAGTCATTACAATTGTTGGGCAAAGTCATTTTTAGAGTTCGGATAAGTGATTAACAGTGGTTGGCAAAGTCATTACAATTGTTTGGCAAAGTCATTTTTAGGGGTCGGATAAGTGATTAACAGTGGTTGGCAAAGTCATTACTATTGTTGGGCAAAGTCATTTTTAGAGATCGGATAAGTGATTAACAGTGGTTGGCAAAGTCATTACAATTGTTGGGCAAAGTCATTTCTTGAGATCGGATAAGTGATTAACAGTGGTTGGCAAAGTCATTACAATTGTTGGGCAAAGTCATTTCTTGAGATCGGATAAGTGATTAACAGTGGTTGGCAAAGTCATTTCTAGAGTTCGGATAAGTTATTTACAGTTGTCGGCAATGTCATTTCAATTGTTGGGCAAATTCTTTTTTAGAGGTCGGATAAGTGATTTACAGTGGTTGGCAAATTCATTACAATTGTTGGGCAAAGTCATTTCTAGAGATCGGATAAGTGATTAACAGTGGTTGGCAAAGTCATTACAATTGTTGGGCAAAGTCATTTCTTGAGATCGGATAAGTGATTAACAGTGGTTGGCAAAGTCATTACAATTGTTGGGCAAAGTCATTTCTTGAGATCGGATAAGTGATTAACAGTGGTTGGCAAAGTCATTTCTAGAGTTCGGATAAGTTATTAACAGTGGTTGGCAAAGTCATTACAATTGTTGGGCAAAGTCATTTCTAGATATCAGATAAGTGATTAACAGTGGTTGGCAAAGTCATTACAATTGTTGGGCAAAGTCATTTTTAGAATTCGGATAAGTGATTAACAGTGGTTGGCAAAGTCATTACAATTGTTGGGCAAAGTCATTTTTAGAGTTCGGATAAGTGATTTACAGTGGTTGGCAAAGTCATTACAATTGTTGGGCAAAGTCATTTTTAGAGTTCGGATAAGTGATTAACAGTGGTTGGCAAAGTCATTACTATTGTTGGGCAAAGTCATTTTTAGAGGTCGGATAAGTTATTTACAGTTGTCGGCAATGTCATTTCAATTGTTGGGCAAATTCTTTTTTAGAGGTCGGATAAGTGATTTACAGTGGTTGGCAAATTCATTACAATTGTTGAGCAAAGTCATTTCTAGAGATCGGATAAGTGATTAACAGTGTTTGGCAAAGTCATTACAATTGTTGGGCAAAGTCATTTCTTGAGATCGGATAAGTGATTAACAGTGGTTGGCAAAGTCATTTTTAGAGTTCGGATAAGTTATTAACAGTGGTTGGCAAAGTCATTACAATTGTTGGGCAAAGTCATTTCTAGATATCAGATAAGTGATTAACAGTGGTTGGCAAAGTCATTACAATTGTTGGGCAAAGTTATTTTTAGAATTCGGATAAGTGATTAACAGTGGTTGGCAAAGTCATTACAATTGTTGGGCAAAGTCATTTTTAGAGTTCGGATAAGTTATTAACATTGGTTGGCAAAGTCATTACAATTGTTGGGCAAAGTGATTTCTAGAGATCGGATAAGTTATTAACATTGGTTGGCAAAGTCATTACAATTGTTGAGCAAAGTCATTTTTAGAGTTCGGATAAGTTATTAACATTGGTTGGCAAAGTCATTACAATTGTTGGGCAAAGTGATTTCTAGAGATCGGATAGGTGATTTACAGTGGTTGGCAAATTCATTACAATTGTTGGGCAAAGTCATTTCTAGAGATCGGATAAGTGATTAAGAGTGTTTGGCAAAGTCATTACAATTGTTGGTCAAAGTCATTTCTTGAGATCGGATAAGTGATTAACAGTGGTTGGCAAAGTCATTACAATTGTTGGGCAAAGTCATTTCTAGATATCAGATAAGTGATTAACAGTGGTTGGCAAAGTCATTACAATTGTTGGGCAAAGTCATTTTTAGAATTCGGATAAGTGATTAACAGTGTTTGGCAAAGTCATTACAATTGTTGGGCAAAGTCATTTCTTGAGATCGGATAAGTTATTAACAGTGGTTGGCAAAGTCATTACAATTGTTGGGCAAAGTCATTTCTAGATATCAGATAAGTGATTAACAGTGGTTGGCAAAGTCATTACAATTGTTGGGCAAAGTCATTTTTAGAATTCAATTAAGTTATTAACATTGGTTGGCAAAGTCATTACAATTGTTGGGCAAAGTGATTTCTAGAGATCGGATAAGTGATTTACAGTTGTCGGCAAAGTCATTACAATTGTTGGGCAAAGTCATTTCTAGATATCAGATAAGTGATTAACAGTGGTTGGCAAAGTCATTACAATTGTTGGGCAAAGTCATTTTTAGAATTCGGATAAGTGATTAACAGTGGTTGGCAAAGTCATTTCAATTGATCGGCAAAGTTATTTCTAGAGATCGGATAAGTGATTTACATTTGTCGGCAAAGTCATTACAATTGTTGGGCAAAGTCATTTTTAGAGTTCGGATAAGTGATTAACAGTGGTTGGCAAAGTCATTACAATTGTTTGGCAAAGTCATTTTAAGGGGTCGGATAAGTGATTAACAGTGGTTGGCAAAGTCATTACTATTGTTGGGCAAAGTCATTTTTAGAGGTCGGATAAGTTATTTACAGTTGTCGGCAATGTCATTTCAATTGTTGGGCAAATTCTTTTTTAGAGGTCGGATAAGTGATTTACAGTGGTTGGCAAATTCATTACAATTGTTGAGCAAAGTCATTTCTAGAGATCGGATAAGTGATTAACAGTGTTTGGCAAAGTCATTACAATTGTTGGGCAAAGTCATTTCTTGAGATCGGATAAGTGATTAACAGTGGTTGGCAAAGTCATTTTTAGAGTTCGGATAAGTTATTATCAGTGGTTGGCAAAGTCATTACAATTGTTGGGCAAAGTCATTTCTAGATATCAGATAAGTGATTAACAGTGGTTGGCAAAGTCATTACAATTGTTGGGCAAAGTTATTTTTAGAATTCGGATAAGTGATTAACAGTGGTTGGCAAAGTCATTACAATTGTTGGGCAAAGTCATTTTTAGAGTTCGGATAAGTTATTAACATTGGTTGGCAAAGTCATTACAATTGTTGGGCAAAGTGATTTCTAGAGATCGGATAAGTTATTAACATTGGTTGGCAAAGTCATTACAATTGTTGAGCAAAGTCATTTTTAGAGTTCGGATAAGTTATTAACATTGGTTGGCAAAGTCATTACAATTGTTGGGCAAAGTGATTTCTAGAGATCGGATAAGTGATTTACAGTTGTCGGCAAAGTCATTTCAATTGTTGGGCAAATTCTTTTTTAGAGGTCGGATAAGTGATTTACAGTGGTTGGCAAATTCATTACAATTGTTGGGCAAAGTCATTTCTAGAGATCGGATAAGTGATTAAGAGTGTTTGGCAAAGTCATTACAATTGTTGGGCAAAGTCATTTCTTGAGATCGGATAAGTGATTAACAGTGGTTGGCAAAGTCATTACAATTGTTGGGCAAAGTCATTTCTAGATATCAGATAAGTGATTAACAGTGGTTGGCAAAGTCATTACAATTGTTGGGCAAAGTCATTTTTAGAATTCGGATAAGTGATTAACAGTGTTTGGCAAAGTCATTACAATTGTTGGGCAAAGTCATTTTTTGAGATCGGATAAGTTATTAACAGTGGTTGGCAAAGTCATTACAATTGTTGGGCAAAGTCATTTCTAGATATCAGATAAGTGATTAACAGTGGTTGGCAAAGTCATTACAATTGTTGGGCAAAGTCATTTTTAGAATTCGGATAAGTTATTAACATTGGTTGGCAAAGTCATTACAATTGTTGGGCAAAGTGATTTCTAGAGATCGGATAAGTGATTTACAGTTGTCGGCAAAGTCATTACAATTGTTGGGCAAAGTCATTTTTAGAGTTCGGATAAGTTATTAACAGTGGTTGGCAAAGTCATTACAATTGTTGGGCAAAGTCATTTCTAGATTTCAGATAAGTGATTAACAGTGGTTGGCAAAGTCATTACAATTGTTGGGCAAAGTCATTTTTAGAATTCGGATAAGTGATTAACAGTGGTTGGCAAAGTCATTTCAATTGTTGGGCAAATTCTTTTTTAGAGGTCGGATAAGTGATTTACAGTGGTTGGCAAATTCATTACAATTGTTGGGCAAAGTCATTTCTAGAGATCGGATAAGTGATTAAGAGTGTTTGGCAAAGTCATTACAATTGTTGGGCAAAGTCATTTCTAGATATCAGATAAGTGATTAACAGTGGTTGGCAAAGTCATTACAATTGTTTGGCAAAGTCATTTTTAGAATTCGGATAAGTGATTAACAGTGGTTGGCAAAGTCATTACAATTGTTGAGCAAAGTCATTTTTAGAGTTCGGATAAGTTATTAACAGTGGTTGGCAAAGTCATTACAATTGTTGGGCAAAGTCATTTTTAGAATTCGGATAAGTGATTAACAGTGGTTGGCAAAGTCATTACAATTGTTGAGCAAAGTCATTTTTAGAGTTCGGATAAGTTATTAACATTGGTTGGCAAAGTCATGCCAATTATTGGGCAAAGTGATTTCTAGAGATCGGATAAGTGATTTACAGTTGTCGGCAAAGTCATTACAATTGTTGGGCAAAGTCATTTTTAGATATCAGATAAGTGATTAACAGTGGTTGGCAAAGTCATTACAATTGTTGGGCAAAGTCATTTCTAGATATCAGATAAGTGATTAACAGTGGTTGGCAAAGTCATTACAATTGTTGGGCAAAGTCATTTTTAGAATTCGGATAAGTGATTAACAGTGGTTGGTAAAGTCATTACAATTGTTGAGCAAAGTCATTTTTAGAGTTCGGATAAGTTATTGACAGTGGTTGGCAAAGTAATTACAATTGTTGGGCAAAGTCATTTCTAGATATCAGATAAGTGATTAACAGTGGTTGGCAAAGTCATTACAATTGTTGGGCAAAGTCATTTTTAGAATTCGGATAAGTGATTAACAGTGGTTGGCAAAGTCATTACAATTGTTGAGCAAAGTCATTTTTAGAGTTCGGATAAGTTATTAACAGTGGTTGGCAAAGTCATTACAATTGTTGAGCAAAGTCATTTTTAGAGTTCGGATAAGTTATTAACAGTGGTTGGCAAAGTCATTACAATTGTTGGGCAAAGTCATTTCTAGATATCAGATAAGTGATTAACAGTGGTTGGCAAAGTCATTACAATTGTTGGGCAAAGTCATTTTTAGAGTTCGGATAAGTTATTAACAGTGGTTGGCAAAGTCATTACAATTGTTGGGCAAAGTCATTTCTAGAGATCGGATAAGTGATTTACAGTGGTTGGCAAATTCATTACAATTGTTGGGCAAAGTCATTTCTAGAGATCGGATAAGTGATTAAGAGTGTCTGGCAAAGTCATTACAATTGTTGGGCAAAGTCATTTCTAGATATCAGATAAGTGATTAACAGTGGTTGGCAAAGTCATTACAATTGTTTGGCAAAGTCATTTTTAGAATTCGGATAAGTGATTAACAGTGGTTGGCAAAGTCATTACAATTGTTGAGCAAAGTCATTTTTAGAGTTCGGATAAGTTATTAACATTGGTTGGCAAAGTCATGCCAATTGTTGGGCAAAGTGATTTCTAGAGATCGGATAAGTGATTTACAGTTGTCGGCAAAGTCATTACAATTGTTGGGCAAAGTCATTTTTAGATATCAGATAAGTGATTAACAGTGTTTGGCAAAGTCATTACAATTGTTGGGCAAAGTCATTTCTAGATATCAGATAAGTGATTAACAGTGGTTGGCAAAGTCATTACAATTGTTGGGCAAAGTCATTTTTAGAATTCGGATAAGTGATTAACAGTGGTTGGTAAAGTCATTACAATTGTTGAGCAAAGTCATTTTTAGAGTTCGGATAAGTTATTGACAGTGGTTGGCAAAGTCATTACAATTGTTGGGCAAAGTCATTTCTAGATATCAGATAAGTGATTAACAGTGGTTGGCAAAGTCATTACAATTGTTGGGCAAAGTCATTTTTAGAATTCGGATAAGTGATTAACAGTGGTTGGCAAAGTCATTACAATTGTTGAGCAAAGTCATTTTTAGAGTTCGGATAAGTTATTAACAGTGGTTGGCAAAGTCATTACAATTGTTGAGCAAAGTCATTTTTAGAGTTCGGATAAGTTATTAACAGTGGTTGGCAAAGTCATTACAATTGTTGGGCAAAGTCATTTCTAGATTTCAGATAAGTGATTAACAGTGGTTGGCAAAGTCATTACAATTGTTGGGCAAAGTCATTTTTAGAATTCGGATAAGTGATTAACAGTGGTTGGCAAAGTCATTTCAATTGTTGGGCAAATTCTTTTTTAGAGGTCGGATAAGTGATTTACAGTGGTTGGCAAATTCATTACAATTGTTGGGCAAAGTCATTTCTAGATATCAGATAAGTGATTAACAGTGGTTGGCAAAGTCATTACAATTGTTTGGCAAAGTCATTTTTAGAATTCGGATAAGTGATTAACAGTGGTTGGCAAAGTCATTACAATTGTTGAGCAAAGTCATTTTTAGAGTTCGGATAAGTTATTAACAGTGGTTGGCAAAGTCATTACAATTGTTGGGCAAAGTCATTTTTAGAATTCGGATAAGTGATTAACAGTGGTTGGCAAAGTCATTACAATTGTTGAGCAAAGTCATTTTTAGAGTTCGGATAAGTTATTAACATTGGTTGGCAAAGTCATGCCAATTGTTGGGCAAAGTGATATCTAGAGATCGGATAAGTGATTTACAGTTGTCGGCAAAGTCATTACAATTGTTGGGCAAAGTCATTTTTAGATATCAGATAAGTGATTAACAGTGGTTGGCAAAGTCATTACAATTGTTGGGCAAAGTCATTTCTAGATATCAGATAAGTGATTAACAGTGGTTGGCAAAGTCATTACAATTGTTGGGCAAAGTCATTTTTAGAATTCGGATAAGTGATTAACAGTGGTTGGTAAAGTCATTACAATTGTTGAGCAAAGTCATTTTTAGAGTTCGGATAAGTTATTGACAGTGGTTGGCAAAGTCATTATAATTGTTGGGCAAAGTCATTTCTAGATATCAGATAAGTGATTAACAGTGGTTGGCAAAGTCATTACAATTGTTGGGCAAAGTCATTTTTAGAATTCGGATAAGTGATTAACAGTGGTTGGCAAAGTCATTACAATTGTTGAGCAAAGTCATTTTTAGAGTTCGGATAAGTTATTAACAGTGGTTGGCAAAGTCATTACAATTGTTGAGCAAAGTCATTTTTAGAGTTCGGATAAGTTATTAACAGTGGTTGGCAAAGTCATTACAATTGTTGGGCAAAGTCATTTCTAGATATCAGATAAGTGATTAACAGTGGTTGGCAAAGTCATTACAATTGTTGGGCAAAGTCATTTTTAGAGTTCGGATAAGTTATTAACAGTGGTTGGCAAAGTCATTACAATTGTTGGGCAAAGTCATTTCTAGAGATCGGATAAGTGATTAACAGTGGTTGGCAAAGTCATTACAATTGTTTGGCAAAGTCATTTCTAGAGATCGGATGAGTGTTTAACAGTGGTTGGCAAAGTCATTACAATTGTTTGGCAAAGTCATTTTTAGGGGTCGGATAAGTGATTAACAGTGGTTGGCAAAGTCATTACTATTGTTGGGCAAAGTCATTTCTAGATATCAGATAAGTGATTAACAGTGGTTGGCAAAGTCATTACAATTGTTGGGCAAAGTTATTTTTAGAATTCGGATAAGTGATTAACAGTGGTTGGCAAAGTCATTACAATTGTTGGGCAAAGTCATTTCTTGAGATCGGATAAGTGATTAACAGTGGTTGGCAAAGTCATTACAATTGTTGGGCAAAGTCATTTCTTGAGATCGGATAAGTGATTAACAGTGGTTGGCAAAGTCATTTTTAGAGTTCGGATAAGTTATTAACAGTGGTTGGCAAAGTCATTACAATTGTTGGGCAAAGTCATTTCTAGATATCAGATAAGTGATTAACAGTGGTTGGCAAAGTCATTACAATTGTTGGGCAAAGTTATTTTTAGAATTCGGATAAGTGATTAACAGTGGTTGGCAAAGTCATTACAATTGTTGGGCAAAGTCATTTTTAGAGTTCGGATAAGTTATTAACATTGGTTGGCAAAGTCATTACAATTGTTGGGCAAAGTGATTTCTAGAGATCGGATAAGTTATTAACATTGGTTGGCAAAGTCATTACAATTGTTGAGCAAAGTCATTTTTAGAGTTCGGATAAGTTATTAACATTGGTTGGCAAAGTCATTACAATTGTTGGGCAAAGTGATTTCTAGAGATCGGATAAGTGATTTACAGTTGTCGGCAAAGTCATTTCAATTGTTGGGCAAATTCTTTTTTAGAGGTCGGATAAGTGATTTACAGTGGTTGGCAAATTCATTACAATTGTTGGGCAAAGTCATTTCTAGAGATCGGATAAGTGATTAACAGTGTTTGGCAAAGTCATTACAATTGTTGGGCAAAGTCATTTCTAGATATCAGATAAGTGATTAACAGTGGTTGGCAAAGTCATTACAATTGTTGGGCAAAGTCATTTCTAGATATCAGATAAGTGATTAACAGTGGTTGGCAAATTCTTTTTTAGAGGTCGGATAAGTGATTTACAGTGGTTGGCAAATTCATTACAATTGTTGGGCAAAGTCATTTCTAGGGATCGGATAAGTGATTAACAGTGGTTGGCAAAGTCATTACAATTGTTGGGCAAAGTCATTTCTTGAGATCGGATAAGTGATTAACAGTGGTTGGCAAAGTCATTACAATTGTTGGGCAAAGTCATTTCTTGAGATCGGATAAGTGATTAACAGTGGTTGGCAAAGTCATTACAATTGTTGGGCAAAGTCATTTTTAAAGTTCGGATAAGTTATTAACATTGGTTGGCAAAGTCATTACAATTGTTGGGCAAAGTGATTTCTAGAGATCGGATAAGTGATTTACAGTTGTCGGCAAAGTCATTACAATTGTTGGGCAAATTCTTTTTTAGAGTTCGGATAAGTTATTAACAGTGGTTGGCAAAGTCATTACAATTGTTGGGCAAAGTCATTTCTAGATATCAGATAAGTGATTAACAGTGGTTGGCAAAGTCATTACAATTGTTGGGCAAAGTTATTTTTAGAATTCGGATAAGTTATTAACAGTGGTTGGCAAAGTCATTACAATTGTTTGGCAAAGTCATTTCTAGATATCAGATAAGTGATTAACAGTGGTTGGCAAAGTCATTACAATTGTTGGGCAAAGTCATTTCTTGAGATCGGATAAGTGATTAACAGTGGTTGGCAAAGTCATTACAATTGTTGGGCAAAGTCATTTCTTGAGATCGGATAAGTGATTAACAGTGGTTGGCAAAGTCATTTTTAGAGTTCGGATAAGTTATTAACAGTGGTTGGCAAAGTCATTACAATTGTTGGGCAAAGTCATTTTTAGAGTTCGGATAAGTTATTAACAGTGGTTGGCAAAGTCATTACAATTGTTGGGCAAAGTCATTTCTAGAGATCGGATAAGTGATCAACAGTGGTTGGCAAAGTCATTACAATTGTTTGGCAAAGTCATTTCTAGAGATCGGATAAGTGATTAACAGTGGCTGGCAAAGTCATTCCAAATGTTGGGCAAAGTCATTTTTAGAGTTCGGATGAGTGTTTAACAGTGGTTGGCAAAGTCATTACAATTGTTTGGCAAAGTCATTTTTAGGGGTCGGATAAGTGATTAACAGTGGTTGGCAAAGTCATTACTATTGTTGGGCAAAGTCATTTTTAGAGGTCGGATAAGTTATTAACAGTGGTTGGCAAAGTCATTACAATTGTTTGGCAAAGTCATTTCTAGATATCAGATAAGTGATTAACAGTGGTTGGCAAAGTCATTACAATTGTTGGGCAAAGTCATTTCTTGAGATCGGATAAGTGATTAACAGTGGTTGGCAAAGTCATTTTTAGAGTTCGGATAAGTTATTAACAGTAGTTGGCAAAGTCATTACAATTGTTGGGCAAAGTCATTTCTAGATATCAGATAAGTGATTAACAGTGGTTGGCAAAGTCATTACAATTGTTGGGCAAAGTTATTTTTAGAATTCGGATAAGTGATTAACAGTGGTTGGCAAAGTCATTACAATTGTTGGGCAAAGTCATTTTTAGAGTTCGGATAAGTTTTTAACATTGGTTGGCAAAGTCATTACAATTGTTGGGCAAAGTGATTTCTAGAGATCGGATAAGTTATTAACATTGGTTGGCAAAGTCATTACAATTGTTGAGCAAAGTCATTTTTAGAGTTCGGATAAGTTATTAACATTGGTTGGCAAAGTCATTACAATTGTTGGGCAAAGTGATTTCTAGAGATCGGATAAGTGATTTACAGTTGTCGGCAAAGTCATTTCAATTGTTGGGCAAATTCTTTTTTAGAGGTCGGATAAGTGATTTACAGTGGTTGGCAAATTCATTACAATTGTTGGGCAAAGTCATTTCTAGAGATCGGATAAGTGATTAACAGTGTTTGGCAAAGTCATTACAATTGTTGGGCAAAGTCATTTCTAGATATCAGATAAGTGATTAACAGTGGTTGGCAAAGTCATTACAATTGTTGGGCAAAGTCATTTCTTGAGATCGGATAAGTGATTAACAGTGGTTGGCAAAGTCATTTTTAGAGTTCGGATAAGTTATTAACAGTGGTTGGCAAAGTCATTACAATTGTTGGGCAAAGTCATTTTTAGAGTTCGGATAAGTTATTAACATTGGTTGGCAAAGTCATTACAATTGTTGGGCAAAGTGATTTCTAGAGATCGGATAAGTTATTAACATTGGTTGGCAAAGTCATTACAATTGTTGGGCAAAGTGATTTCTAGAGATCGGATAAGTGATTTACAGTTGTCGGCAAAGTCATTACAATTGTTGGGCAAATTCTTTTTTAGAGGTCGGATAAGTGATTTACAGTGGTTGGCAAATTCATTACAATTGTTGGGCAAAGTCATTTCTAGGGATCGGATATGTGATTAACAGTGGTTGGCAAAGTCATTACAATTGTTGGGCAAAGTCATTTCTTGAGATCGGATAAGTGATTAACAGTGGTTGGCAAAGTCATTACAATTGTTGGGCAAAGTCATTTCTTGAGATCGGATAAGTGATTAACAGTGGTTGGCAAAGTCATTACAATTGTTGGGCAAAGTTATTTTTAGAATTCGGATAAGTGATTAACAGTGGTTGGCAAAGTCATTACAATTGTTGGGCAAAGTCATTTTTAGAGTTCGGATAAGTTATTAACATTGGTTGGCAAAGTCATGCCAATTGTTGGGCAAAGTGATTTCTAGAGATCGGATAAGTGATTTACAGTTAACGGCAAAGTCATTACAAATGTTGGGCAAATTCTTTTTTAGAGTTCGGATAAGTTATTAACAGTGGTTGGCAAAGTCATTACAATTGTTGGGCAAAGTCATTTCTAGATATCAGATAAGTGATTAACAGTGGTTGGCAAAGTCATTACAATTGTTGGGCAAAGTTATTTTTAGAATTCGGATAAGTTATTAACAGTGGTTGGCAAAGTCATTACAATTGTTTGGCAAAGTCATTTCTAGATATCAGATTAGTGATTAACAGTGGTTGGCAAAGTCATTACAATTGTTGGGCAAAGTCATTTCTAGATATCAGATAAGTGATTAACAGTGGTTGGCAAAGTCATTACAATTGTTGGGCAAAGTTATTTTTAGAATTCGGATAAGTGATTAACAGTGGTTGGCAAAGTCATTACAATTGTTGGGCAAAGTCATTTTTAGAGTTCGGATAAGTTATTAACATTGGTTGGCAAAGTCATTATAATTGTTGAGCAAAGTCATTTTTAGAGTTCGGATAAGTTATTAACATTGGTTGGCAAAGTCATTACAATTGTTGGGCAAAGTGATTTCTAGAGATCGGATAAGTGATTTACAGTTGTCGGCAAAGTCATTTCAATTGTTGGGCAAATTCTTTTTTAGAGGTCGGATAAGTGATTTACAGTGGTTGGCAAATTCATTACAATTGTTGGGCAAAGTCATTTCTAGAGATCGGATAAGTGATTAACAGTGTTTGGCAAAGTCATTACAATTGTTGGGCAAAGTCATTTCTAGATATCAGATAAGTGATTAACAGTGGTTGGCAAAGTCATTACAATTGTTGGGCAAAGTCATTTCTTGAGATCGGATAAGTTATTAACATTGGTTGGCAAAGTCATTACAATTGTTGGGCAAAGTGATTTCTAGAGATCGGAAAAGTGATTTACAGTTGTCGGCAAAGTCATTTCAATTGTTGGGCAAATTCTTTTTTAGAGGTCGGATAAGTGATTTACAGTGGTTGGCAAATTCATTACAATTGTTGGGCAAAGTCATTTCTAGAGATCGGATAAGTGATTAACAGTGTTTGGCAAAGTCATTACAATTGTTGGGCAAAGTCATTTCTAGATATCAGATAAGTGATTAACAGTGGTTGGCAAAGTCATTACAATTGTTGGGCAAAGTCATTTCTTGAGATCGGATAAGTGATTAACAGTGGTTGGCAAAGTCATTTTTAGAGTTCGGATAAGTTATTAACAGTGGTTGGCAAAGTCATTACAATTGTTGGGCAAAGTCATTTCTAGATATCAGATAAGTGATTAACAGTGGTTGGCAAAGTCATTACAATTGTTGGGCAAAGTTATTTTTAGAATTCGGATAAGTGATTTACAGTGGTTGGCAAAGTCATTACAATTGTTGGGCAAAGTCATTTTTAGACTTCGGATAAGTTATTAACATTGGTTGGCAAAATCATTACAATTGTTGGGCAAAGTGATTTCTAGAGATCGGATAAGTTATTAACATTGGTTGGCAAAGTCATTACAATTGTTGGGCAAAGTGATTTCTAGAGATCGGATAAGTGATTTACAGTTGTCGGCAAAGTCATTACAATTGTTGGGCAAATTCTTTTTTAGAGGTCGGATAAGTGATTTACAGTGGTTGGGAAATTTATTACAATTGTTGGGCAAAGTCATTTCTAGGGATCGGATAAGTGATTAACAGTGGTTGGCAAAGTCATTACAATTGTTGGGCAAAGTCATTTCTTGAGATCGGATAAGTGATTAACAGTGGTTGGCAAAGTCATTACAATTGTTGGGCAAAGTCATTTCTTGAGATCGGATAAGTGATTAACAGTGGTTGGCAAAGTCATTACAATTGTTGGGCAAAGTTATTTTTAGAATTCGGATAAGTGATTAACAGTGGTTGGCAAAGTCATTACAATTGTTGGGCAAAGTCATTTTTAGAGTTCGGATAAGTTATTAACATTGGTTGGCAAAGTCATTACAATTGTTGGGCAAAGTGATTTCTAGAGATCGGATAAGTGATTTACAGTTGTCGGCAAAGTCATTACAATTGTTGGGCAAATTCTTTTTTAGAGGTCGGATAAGTGATTTACAGTGGTTGGCAAATTCATTACAATTGTTGGGCAAAGTCATTTCTAGAGATCGGATAAGTGATTAACAGTGGTTGGCAAAGTCATTACAATTGTTGGGCAAAGTCATTTTTAGAGGTCGGAAAAGTGATTAACAGTGGTTTGCAAAGTAATTACAATTGTTGGGCAAAGTCATTTTTTGAGTTCGGATAAGTGATTAACAGTGGTTGGCAAAGTCATTTTTAGAGTTCGGATAAGTTATTAACAGTGGTTGGCAAAGTCATTACAATTGTTGGGCAAAGTCATTTCTAGATATCAGATAAGTGATTAACAGTGGTTGGCAATGTCATTACAATTGTTGGGCAAAGTCATTTTTAAAATTCGGATAAGTGATTAACAGTGGTTGGCAAAGTCATTACAATTGTTGGGCAAAGTCATTTTTAGAGTTCGGATAAGTGATTTACAGTGGTTGGCAAAGTCATTACAATTGTTGGGCAAAGTCATTTTAGTGTTCGGATAATTTATTAACAGTGGTTGGCAAAGTCATTACAATTGTTGGGCAAAGTCATTTCTTGAGATCGGAAAAGTGATCAACAGTGGTTGGCAAAGTAATTACAATTGTTGGGCAAAGTCATTTTTAGAGTTCGGATAAGTGATTAACAGTGGTTGGCAAAGTCATTACAATTGTTGGGCAAAGTCATTTCTAGAGTTCGGTTAAGTGATTAACAGTGGTTGGCAAAGTCATTACAATTGTTGGGCAAAGTCATTTCTTGAGATCGGATAAGTGATTAACAGTGGTTGGCAAAGTCATTACAATTGTTGGGCAAAGTCATTTCTTGAGATCGGATAAGTGATTAACAGTGGTTGGCAAAGTCATTACAATTGTTGGGCAAAGTTATTTTTAGAATTCGGATAAGTGATTAACAGTGGTTGGCAAAGTCATTACAATTGTTGGGCAAAGTCATTTTTAGAGTTCGGAAAAGTGATTAACAGTGGTTTGCAAAGTCATTACAATTGTTGGGCAAAGTGATTTCTAGAGATCGGATAAGTGATTTACAGTTGTCGGCAAAGTCATTACAATTGTTGGGCAAATTCTTTTTTAGAGGTCGGATAAGTGATTTACAGTGGTTGGCAAATTCATTACAATTGTTGGGCAAAGTCATTTCTAGAGATCGGATAAGTGATTAACAGTGGTTGGCAAAGTCATTACAATTGTTGGGCAAAGTCATTTTTAGAGGTCGGAAAAGTGATTAACAGTGGTTTGCAAAGTAATTACAATTGTTGGGCAAAGTCATTTTTTGAGTTCGGATAAGTGATTAACAGTGGTTGGCAAAGTCATTTTTAGAGTTCGGATAAGTTATTAACAGTGGTTGGCAAAGTCATTACAATTGTTGGGCAAAGTCATTTCTAGATATCAGATAAGTGATTAACAGTGGTTGGCAAAGTCATTACAATTGTTGGGCAAAGTCATTTTTAAAATTCGGATAAGTGATTAACAGTGGTTGGCAAAGTCATTACAATTGTTGGGCAAAGTCATTTTTAGAGTTCGGATAAGTGATTAACAGTGGTTGGCAAAGTCATTACAATTGTTGGGCAAAGTCATTTTAGAGGTCGGAAAAGTGATTAACAGTGGTTTGCAAAGTCATTACAATTGTTGGGCAAAGTCATTTTTAGAGTTCGGATAAGTGATTTACAGTGGTTGGCAAAGTCATTACAATTGTTGGGCAAAGTCATTTTTAGAGTTCGGATAAGTGATTAACAGTGGTTGGCAAAGTCATTACAATTGTTGGGCAAAGTCATTTCTAGAGTTCGGTTAAGTGATTAACAGTGGTTGGCAAAGTCATTACAATTGTTGGGCAAAGTCATTTTTAGAGATCGGATAAGTGATTAACAGTGGTTTGCAAAGTCATTACAATTGTTGGGCAAAGTCATTTTTAGAGTTCAGGTAAGTGATTTACAGTGGTTGGCAAAGTCATTACAATTGTTGGGCAAAGTCATTTTTAGAGGTCGGAAAAGTGATTAACAGTGGTTTGCAAAGTCATTACAATTGTTGGGCAAAGTCATTTTTAGAGTTCGGATAAGTGATTAACAGTGGTTTGCAAAGTCATTACAATTGTTGGGCAAAGTCATTTCTAGAGATCGGATAAGTGATTAACAGTGGTTGGCAAAGTCATTACAATTGTTGGGCAAAGTCATTTCTTGAGATCAGATAAGTGATTAACAGTGGTGCAAAGTCATTACAATTGTTGGGCAAAGTCATTTCTTGAGATCGGAAAAGTGATCAACAGTGGTTGGCAAAGTCATTTTTAGAGTTCGGATAAGTAATTAACAGTGGTTGGCAAAGTCATTACAATTGTTGGGCAAAGTCATTTCTAGATATCAGATAAGTGATTAACAGTGGTTGGCAAAGTCATTACAATTGTTGGGCAAAGTCATTTTTAGAATTCGGATAAGTGATTAACAGTGGTTGGCAAAGTCATTACATTTGTTGGGCAAATTCATTTTTAGAGTTCGGATAAGTGATTTACAGTGGTTGGCAAAGTCATTACAATTGTTGGGCAAAGTCATTTTTAGAGTTCGGATAATTTATTAACAGTGGTTGGCAAAGTCATTACAATTGTTGGGCTAAGTAATTTCTAGAGATCGGATAAGTGATTTACAGTGGTTGGTTAAGTAATTACAATTGTTGGGCAAAGTCATTTTTAGAGTTCGGATAAGTGATTAACAGTGGTTGGCAAAGTCATTACAATTGTTGGGCAAAGTCATTTCTAGAGTTCGGATAAGTGATTAACAGTGGTTGGCAAAGTCATTACAATTGTTGGGTAAAGTCGTTTTTAGAGATCGGATAAGTGATTATCAGTGGTTTGCAAAGTCATTCGTTTGTTGGGCAAAGTCATTTTTAGAGTTCGGATAAGTGATTTACAGTGGTTGGCAAAGTCATTACAATTGTTGGGCAAAGTCATTTTTAGAGGTCGGAAAAGTGATTAACAGTGGTTTGCAACGTCATTACAATTGTTGGGCAAAGTCATTTTTAGAGTTCGGATAAGTGATTAACAGTGGTTTGCAAAGTAATTACAATTGTTGGGTAAAGTCATTTTTTGAGTTCGGATAAGTGATTAACAGTGGTTGGCAAAGTCATTTTTAGAGTTCGGATAAGTTATTAACAGTGGTTGGCAAAGTCATTACAATTGTTGGGCAAAGTCATTTCTAGTTATCAGATAAGTGATTAACAGTGGTTGGCAAAGTCATTACAATTGTTGGGCAAAGTCATTTTTAGAATTCGGATAAGTGATTAACAGTGGTTGGCAAAGTCATTACAATTGTTGGGCAAAGTCATTTTTAGAGTTCGGATAAGTGATTTACAGTGGTTGGCAAAGTCATTACAATTGTTGGGCAAAGTCATTTTTAGAGTTCGGATAATTTATTAACAGTGGTTGGAAAAGTCATTACAATTGTTGGGCAAAGTCATTTCTAGAGATCGGATAAGTGATTATCAGTGGTTGGCAAAGTAATTACAATTGTTGGGCAAAGTCATTTTTAGAGTTCGGATAAGTGATTAACAGTGGTTGGCAAAGTCATTACAATTGTTGGGCAAAAACATTTCTAGAGTTCGGTTAAGTGATTAACAGTGGTTGGCAAAGTCATTACAATTGTTGGGCAAAGTCATTTTTAGAGATCGGATAAGTGATTAACAGTGGTTTGCAAAGTCATTACAATTGTTGGGCAAAGTCATTTTTAGAGTTCAGGTAAGTGATTTACAGTGGTTGGCAAAGTCATTACAATTGTTGGGCAAAGTCATTTTTAGAGGTCGGAAAAGTGATTAACAGTGGTTTGCAAAGTCATTACAATTGTTGGGCAAAGTCATTTTTAGAGTTCGGATAAGTGATTAACAGTGGTTTGCAAAGTCATTACAATTGTTGGGCAAAGTCATTTTTAGAGTTCGGATAAGTGATTAACAGTGGTTGGCAAAGTCATTACAATTGTTTGGCAAAGTCATTTTTAGAGGTCGGATAAGTTATTAACATTGGTTGGCAAAGTCATTACAATTGTTGGGCAAAGTGATTTCTAGAGATCGGATAAGTTATTAACATTGGTTGGCAAAGTCATTACAATTGCTGGGCAAAGTGATTTCTAGAGATCGGATAAGTGATTTACAGTTGTCGGCAAAGTCATTACAATTGTTGGGCAAATTCTTTTTTAGAGGTCGGATAAGTGATTTACAGTGGTTGGCAAAGTCATTACAATTGTTGGGCAAAGTCATTTTTAGAGGTCGGATAAGTGATTAACAGTGGTTGGCAAAGTCATTACAATTGTTGGGCAAAGTCATTTTTAGAGATCGGATAAGTGATTAACAGTGGTTGGCAAAGTCATTACAATTGTTGGGCAAAGTCATTTCTTGAGATCGGATAAGTGATTAACAGTGGTTGGCAAAGTCATTACAATTGTTGGGCAAAGTTATTTTTAGAATTCGGATAAGTGATTAACAGTGGTTGGCAAAGTCATTACAATTGTTGGGCAAAGTCATTTTTAGAGTTCGGATAAGTTATTAACATTGGTTGGCAAAGTCATTACAATTGTTGGGCAAAGTGATTTCTAGAGATCTGATAAGTGATTTACAGTTGTCGGCAAAGTCATTACAATTGTTGGGCAAATTCTTTTTTAGAGGTCGGATAAGTGATTTACAGTGGTTGGCAAATTCATTACAATTGTTGGGTAAAGTCGTTTTTAGAGATCGGATAAGTGATTATCAGTGGTTTGCAAAGTCATTCGTTTGTTGGGCAAAGTCATTTTTAGAGTTCGGATAAGTGATTTACAGTGGTTGGCAAAGTCATTACAATTGTTGGGCAAAGTCATTTTTAGAGGTCGGGAAAGTGATCAACAGTGGTTGGCAAAGTCATTTTTAGAGTTCGGATAAGTTATTAACAGTGGTTGGCAAAGTCATTACAATTGTTGGGCAAAGTCATTTCAAGATATCAGATAAGTGATTAACAGTGGTTGGCAAAGTCATTACAATTGTTGGGCAAAGTCATTTTTAGAATTCGGATAAGTGATTAACAGTGGTTGGCAAAGTCATTACAATTGTTGGGCAAATTCATTTTTAGAGTTCGGATAAGTGATTTACAGTGGTTGGCAAAGTCATTACAATTGTTGGGCAAAGTCATTTTTAGAGTTCGGATAATTTATTAACAGTGGTTAGCAAAGTCATTACAATTGTTGGGCAAAGTCATTTCTAGAGATCGGATAAGTTATTTACAGTGGTTGGTAAAGTAATTACAATTGTTGGGCAAAGTCATTTTTAGAGTTCGGATAAGTGATTGACAGTGGTTGGCAAAGTCATTACAATTGTTGGGCAAAGTCATTTCTAGAGTTCGGATAAGTGATTAACAGTGGTTAGCAAAGTCATTACAATTGTTGGGTAAAGTCGTTTTTAGAGATCGGATAAGTGATTATCAGTGGTTTGCAAAGTCATTCGTTTGTTGGGCAAAGTCATTTTTAGAGTTCGGATAAGTGATTTACAGTGGTTGGCAAAGTCATTACAATTGTTGGGCAAAGTCATTTTTAGAGGTCGGAAAAGTGATTAACAGTGGTTTGCAACGTCATTACAATTGTTGGGCAAAGTCATTTTTAGAGTTCGGATAAGTGATTAACAGTGGTTTGCAAAGTCATTACAATTGTTGGGCAAAGTCATTTTTTGAGTTCGGATAAGTGATTAACAGTGTTTGGCAAAGTCATTACAATTGTTGGGCAAAGTCATTTTTAGAGTTCGGATAAGTGATTTACAGTGGTTGGCAAAGTCATTACAATTGTTGGGCAAAGTCATTTTTAGAATTCGGATTACTGATTAAAAGTGTTTGGCAAAGTCATTACAATTGTTGGGCAAAGTCATTTTTAGAGTTCGGATAAGTGATTTACAGTGATTGGCAAAGTCATTACAATTGTTGGGCAAAGTCATTTTTAGAGTTCGGATAAGTGATTAACAGTGGTTGGCAAAGTCATTACAATTGTTGGGCAAAGTCATTTTTAGAGGTCGGAAAAGTGATTAACAGTGGTTTGCAAAGTCATTACAATTGTTGGGCAAAGTCATTTTTAGAGTTCGGATAAGTGATTTACAGTGGTTGGCAAAGTCATTACAATTGTTGGGCAAAGTCATTTTTAGAGTTCGGATAAGTTATTAACAGTGGTTTGCAAAGTCATTTCAATTGTTGGGCAAAGTCATTTTTAGAGTTCGGATAAGTGATTAACAGTGGTTTGCAAAGTCATTACAATTGTTGGGCAAAGTCATTTTTAGAGGTCGGAAAAGTGATTAACAGTGGTTTGCAAAGTCATTACAATTGTTGGGCAAAGTCATTTTTAGAGTTCGGATAAGTGATTTACAGTGGTTGGCAAAGTCATTACAATTGTTGGGCAAAGTCATTTTTAGAGTTCGGATAAGTTATTAACAGTGGTTTGCAAAGTCATTACAATTGTTGGGCAAAGTCATTTTTAGAGTTCGGATAAGTGATTAACAGTGGTTGGCAAAGTCATTACAATTGTTGGGCAAAGTCATTTTTAGAGGTCGGAAAAGTGATTAACAGTGGTTTGCAAAGTCATTACAATTGTTGGGCAAAGTCATTTTTAGAGTTCGGATAAGTGATTTACAGTGGTTGGCAAAGTCATTACAATTGTTGGGCAAAGTCATTTTTAGAGTTCGGATAAGTTATTAACAGTGGTTGGCAAAGTCACTACAATTGTTGGGCAAAGTCATTTTTAGAGATCGGATAAGTGATTAACAGTGGTTTGCAAAGTCATTACAATTGTTGGGCAAAGTCATTTTTAGAGTTCGGAAAAGTGATTAACAGTGGTTTGCAAAGTCATTACAATTGTTGGGCAAAGTCATTTTTAGAGTTCGGATAAGTGATTTACAGTGGTTGGCAAAGTCATTACAATTGTTGGGCAAAGTCATTTTTAGAGTTCGGATAAGTTATTAACAGTGGTTGGCAAAGTCATTACAATTGTTGGGCAAAGTCATTTTTAGAGATCGGATAAGTGATTAACAGTGGTTTGCAAAGTCATTACAATTGTTGGGCAAAGTCATTTTTAGAGTTCGGATAAGTTATTAACAGTGGTTGGCAAAGTCATTACAATTGTTGGGCAAAGTCTTTTTTAGAGGTCGGATAAGTGATTAACAGTGTGTGTCAAAGTCATTACAATTTTTAAGGAAAGTCATTTTTAGAGTCCGGATAAGTTATTAACAGTGGTTGGCAAAGTCATTACAATTGTTGGGCAAAGTCATTTCTAGATATCAGATAAGTGATTAACAGTGGTTGGCAAAGTCATTACAATTGTTGAGCAAAGTCATTTTTAGAGTTCGGATAAGTGATTTACAGTGGTTGGCAAAGTCATTACAATTGTTGGGCAAAGTCATTTTTAGAGTTCGGATAAGTTATTAACAGTGGTTGGCAAAGTCATTACAATTGTTGGGCAAAGTCATTTTTAGAGATCGGATAAGTGATTAACAGTGGTTTGCAAAGTCATTACAATTGTTGTGCAAAGTCATTTTTAGAGTTCAGGTAAGTGATTTACAATTGTTGGGCAAAGTCATTTTTAGAGGTCGGAAAAGTGATTAACAGTGGTTTGCAAAGTCATTACAATTGTTGGGCAAAGTCATTTTTAGAGTTCGGATAAGTGATAAACAGTGGTTTGCCAAGTCATTACAATTGTTGGGCAAAGTCATTTTTAGAGTTCGGATTAGTGATTAACAGTGGTTGGCAAAGTCATTACAATTGTTGGGCAAAGTCATTTTTAGAGTTCGGATAATTTATTAACAGTGGTTGGCAAAGTCATTATTATTGTTGGGCAAAGTCATTTCTAGAGATCGGATAAGTGATTAACAGTGGTTGGCAAAGTAATTACAATTGTTGGGCAAAGTCATTTTTAGAGTTCGGATAAGTGATTAACAGTGGTTGGCAAAGTCATTTCAATTGTTGGGCAAAGTCATTTTTAGAGATCGGATAAGTGATTAACAGTGGTTTGCAAAGTCATTACAATTGTTGGGCAAAGTCATTTTTAGAGTTCGGATAAGTTATTAACAGTGGTTGGCAAAGTCATTACAATTGTTTGGCAAAGTCTTTTTTAGAGGTCGGATAAGTGATTAACAGTGTGTGTCAAAGTCATTACAATTTTTAAGGAAAGTCATTTTTAGAGTCCGGATAAGTGATTAATAGTGGTTGGCAAAGTCATTACAATTGTTGGGCAAAGTCATTTTTAGAGATCGGATAAGTGATTAACAGTGGTTGGCAAAGTCATTACAATTGTTGGGCAAAGTCATTTTTAGAGGTCGGATAAGTGATTAGAAGTGGTTGGCAAAGTCATTACAATTGTTGGGCAAAGTCATTTTTAGAGGTCGGATAATGATTAACATTGGTTGGCAAAGTCATTACAATTGTTGGGCAAAGTCATTTTAGAGTTCGGATAATTTATTAACAGTGGTTGGCAAAGTCATTATTATTGTTGGGCAAAGTCATTTCTAGAGATCGGATAAGTGATTAACAGTGGTTGGCAAAGTAATTACAATTGTTGGGCAAAGTCATTTTTAGAGTTCGGATAAGTGATTAACAGTGGTTGGCAAAGTCATTTCAATTGTTGGGCAAAGTCATTTTTAGAGATCGGATAAGTGATTAATAGTGGTTGGCAAAGTCATTACAATTGTTGGGCAAAGTCATTTTAGAGTTCGGATAATTTATTAACAGTGGTTGGCAAAGTCATTATTATTGTTGGGCAAAGTCATTTCTAGAGATCGGATAAGTGATTAACAGTGGTTGGCAAAGTAATTACAATTGTTGGGCAAAGTCATTTTTAGAGTTCGGATAAGTGATTAACAGTGGTTGGCAAAGTCATTTCAATTGTTGGGCAAAGTCATTTTTAGAGATCGGATAAGTGATTAATAGTGGTTGGCAAAGTCATTACAATTGTTGGGCAAAGTCATTTTAGAGGTCGGAAAAGTGATTAACAGTTGTTGGCAAAGTCATTACAATTGTTGTGCAAAGTCATTTTTAGAGGTCGGATAAGTTATTAACAGTGTGTGTCAAAGTCATTACAATTTTTAAGGAAAGTCATTTTTAGAGTCCGGATAAGTGATTAAAAGTGGTTGGCAAAGTCATTACAATTGTTGGGCAAAGTCATTTTTAGAGTTCGGATAAGTGATTACAGTGGTTGGCAAAGTCATTACAATTGTTGGGCAAAGGTCATTTTTAGAGTTCGGATAAGTGATTAACAGTGGTTGCAAAGTCATTACAATTGTTGGGCAAAGTCATTTTTAGAGATCGGATAAGTGATTAATAGTGGTTGGCAAAGTCATTACAATTGTTGGGCAAAGTCATTTTTAGAGGTCGGATAAGTGATTAACAGTGGTTGGCAAAGTCATTACAATTGTTGGGCAAAGTCATTTTTAGAGATCGGATAAGTGATTAACAGTGGTTGGCAAAGTCATTTCAATTGTTGGGCAAACTCATATCTAGATATCATATAAGTGATTAACAGTGGTTGGCAAAGTCATTACAATTGTTGGGCAAAGTCATTTTTAGAGATCGGATAAGTGATTAACAGTGGTTTACAAAGTCATAACAATTGTTGGGCAAAGTCATTTTTAGAGGTCGGATAAGTGATTAACAGTGGTTTGCAAAGTCATTACAATTGTTGGGCAAAGTCATTTTTAGAGTATTGATAAGTTATTAACAGTGGTTGGCAAAGTCATTACAATTGTTGGGCAAAGTCATTTTTAGAGGTCGGATAAGTGATTAACAGTGTGTGTCAAAGTCATTACAATTTTTAAGGAAAGTCATTTTTAGAGTCCGGATAAGTGATTAATAGTGGTTGGCAAAGTCATTACAATTGTTGGGCAAAGTCATTTTTAGAGTTCGGATAAGTGATTCACAGTGGTTGGCAAAGTCATTACAATTGTTGGGCAAAGTCATTTTTAGAGTTCGGATAAGTGATTAACAGTGGTTGGCAAAGTCATTACAATTGTTGGGCAAAGTCATTTTTAGAGATCGGATAAGTGATTAACAGTGGTTGGCAAAGTCATTACAATTGTTGGGCAAAGTCATTTTTAGAGGTCGGATAAGTGATTAGAAGTGGTTGGCAAAGTCATTACAATTGTTGGGCAAAGTCATTTTTAGAGGTCGGATAATGATTAACAGTGGTTGGCAAAAGTCATTACAATTGTTGGGCAAAGTCATTTTTAGAGTTCGGAAAAGTGATTAACAGTGGTTTGCAAAGTCATTACAATTGTTGGGCAAAGTCATTTTTAGAGTGCGGATAAGTGATTAACAGTGGTTGGCAAAGTAATTACAATTGTTGGGCAAAGTCATTTTTAGAGTTCGGATAAGTGATTTACAGTGGTTGGCAAAGTCATTACAATTGTTGGGCAAAGTCATTTTTAGAGATCGGATAAGTGATTAACAGTGGTTGGCAAAGTCATTTCAATTGTTGGGCAAAGTCATTTTTAGAGATCGGATAAGTGATTAATAGTAGTTGGCAAAGTCATTACAATTGTTGGGGAAAAGTCATTTTTAGAGGTCGGATAAGTGATTAACAGTGGTTGGCAAAGTCATTACAATTGTTGGGCAAAGTCATTTTTAGAGATCGGATAAGTGATTAACAGTGGTTGGCAAAGTCATTTCAATTGTTGGGCAAAGTCATTTTTAGAGATCGGATAAGTGATTAATAGTGGTTGACAAAGTCATTACAAATGTTGGGCAAAGTCATTTTTAGAGTTCGGATAAGTGATTAACAGTGGTTTGCAAAGTCATTACAATTGTTGGGCAAAGTCATTTTTAGAGTTCGGATAAGAGATTAACAGTGGTTGGCAAAGTCATTACAATTGTTGGGCAAAGTCATTCTTGAGATCGGATAAGTGATTAACAGTGGTTGGCAAAGTCATTTTAAGAGTTCGGATAAGTGATTAACAGTGGTTTGCAAAGTCATTACAATTGTTGAGCAAAGTCATTTTTAGAGGTCGGATAAGTGATTTACAGTGGTTGGCAAAGTCATTACAATTGTTGGGCAAAGTCATTTTTAGAGGTCGGAAAAGTGATTAACAGTGGTTTGCAAAGTCATTACAATTGTTGGGCAAAGTCATTTTTAGAGTTCGGATAAGTGATTAACAGTGGTTTGCAAAGTCATTACAATTGTTGGGCAAAATCATTTTTAGAGTTCGGATAAGTGATTAACAGTGGTTGGCAAAGTCATTACAATTGTTGGGCAAAGTCATTTTTAGAGGTCGGAAAAGTGATTAACAGTGGTTTGCAAAGTCATTACAATTGTTGGGCAAAGTCATTTTTAGAGTTCGGATAAGTGATTTACAGTGGTTGGCAAAGTCATCACAATTGTTGGGCAAAGTCATTTTTAGAGTTCGGATAAGTTATTAACAGTGGTTGGCAAAGTCATTACAATTGTTGGGCAAAGTCATTTTTAGAGTTCGGATAAGTCGTTAACAGTGGTTGGCAAAGTCATTACAATTGTTGGGCAAAATCATTTTTAGAGTTCGGATAAGTGATTAACAGTGGTTGGCAAAGTCATTACAATTGTTGGGCAAAGTCATTTTTAGAGGTCGGAAAAGTGATTAACAGTGGTTTGCAAAGTCATTACAATTGTTGGGCAAAGTCATTTTTAGAGTTCGGATAAGTGATTTACAGTGGTTGGCAAAGTCATCACAATTGTTGGGCAAAGTCATTTTTAGAGTTCGGATAAGTTATTAACAGTGGTTGGCAAAGTCATTACAATTGTTGAGCAAAGTCATTTTTAGAGTTCGGATAAGTCGTTAACAGTGGTTGGCAAAGTCATTACAATTGTTGGGCAAAATCATTTTTAGAGTTCGGATAAGTGATTAACAGTGGTTGGCAAAGTCATTACAATTGTTGGGCAAAGTCATTTTTAGAGGTCGGAAAAGTGATTAACAGTGGTTTGCAAAGTCATTACAATTGTTGGGCAAAGTCATTTTTAGAGTTCGGATAAGTGATTTACAGTGGTTGGCAAAGTCATCACAATTGTTGGGCAAAGTCATTTTTAGAGTTCGGATAAGTTATTAACAGTGGTTGGCAAAGTCATTACAATTGTTGAGCAAAGTCATTTTTAGAGTTCGGATAAGTCGTTAACAGTGGTTGGCAAAGTCATTACAATTGTTGGGCAAAATCATTTTTAGAGTTCGGAAAGGTGATTAACAGTGGTTGGCAAAGTCATTACAATTGTTGGGCAAAGTCATTTCTTGAGATCGGATAAGTGATTAACAGTGGTTGGCAAAGTCATTTTAAGAGTTCGGATAAGTGATTAACAGTGGTTTGCAAAGTCATTACAATTGTTGAGCAAAGTCATTTTTAGAGGTCGGATAAGTGATTTACAGTGGTTGGCAAAGTCATTACAATTGTTGGGCAAAGTCATTTTTAGAGGTCGGAAAAGTGATTAACAGTGGTTTGCAAAGTCATTACAATTGTTGGGCAAAGTCATTTTTAGAGTTCGGATAAGTTATTAACAGTGGTTGGCAAAGTCATTACAATTGTTGGGCAAAGTCATTTTTAGAGTTCGGATAAGTGATTAACAGTGGTTGGCAAAGTCATTACAATTGTTGGGCAAAGTCATTTTAGAGGTCGGAAAAGTGATTAACAGTGGTTTGCTAAGTCATTACAATTGTTGGGCAAAGTCATTTTTTAGAGTTCGGATAAGTGATTTACAGTGGTTGGCAAAGTCATCACAATTGTTGGGCAAAGTCATTTTTAGAGTTCGGATAAGTTATTAACAGTGGTTGGTAAAGTCATTACAATTGTTGGGCAAAGTCATTTTTAGAGTTCGGAAAAGTGATTAACAGTGGTTTGCAAAGTCATTACAATTGTTGGGCAAAGTCATTTTTAGAGATCGGATGAGTGATTAACAGTGGTTGGCAAAGTCATTTCAATTGTTGGGCAAAGTCATTTTTAGAGATCGGATAAGTGATTAATAGTGGTTGGCAAAGTCATTACAATTGTTGGGCAAAGTCATTTTTAGAGTTCGGATAAGTGATTAACAGTGGTTGGCAAAGTCATTACAATTGTTGGGCAAAGTCATTTTTAGAGGTCGGAAAAGTGATTAACAGTGGTTTGCAAAGTCATTACAATTGTTGGGCAAAGTCATTTTAGAGTTCGGATAAGTGATTTACAGTGGTTGGCAAAGTCATCACAATTGTTGGGCAAAGTCATTTTTAGAGTTCGGATAAGTTATTAACAGTGTTTGGCAAAGTCATTACAATTGTTGGGCAAAGTCATTTTTAGAGTTCGGATAAGTCGTTAACAGTGGTTGGCAAAGTCATTACAATTGTTGGGCAAAATCATTTTTAGAGTTCGGATAAGTGATTAACAGTGGTTGGCAAAGTCATTACAATTGTTGGGCAAAGTCATTTTTAGAGGTCGGAAAAGTGATTAACAGTGGTTTGCAAAGTCATTACAATTGTTGGGCAAAGTCATTTTTAGAGTTCGGATAAGTGATTTACAGTGGTTGGCAAAGTCATCACAATTGTTGGGCAAAGTCATTTTTAGAGTTCGGATAAGTTATTAACAGTGGTTGGCAAAGTCATTACAATTGTTGAGCAAAGTCATTTTTAGAGTTCGGATAAGTCGTTAACAGTGGTTGGCAAAGTCATTACAATTGTTGGGCAAAATCATTTTTAGAGTTCGGATAAGTGATTAACAGTGGTTGGCAAAGTCATTACAATTGTTGGGCAAAGTCATTTTAGAGGTCGGAAAAGTGATTAACAGTGGTTTGCAAAGTCATTACAATTGTTGGGCAAAGTCATTTTTAGAGTTCGGATAAGTGATTTACAGTGGTTGGCAAAGTCATCACAATTGTTGGGCAAAGTCATTTTTAGAGTTCGGATAAGTTATTAACAGTGGTTGGCAAAGTCATTACAATTGTTGAGCAAAGTCATTTTTAGAGTTCGGATAAGTCGTTAACAGTGGTTGGCAAAGTCATTACAATTGTTGGGCAAAATCATTTTTAGAGTTCGGAAAGGTGATTAACAGTGGTTGGCAAAGTCATTACAATTGTTGGGCAAAGTCATTTCTTGAGATCGGATAAGTGATTAACAGTGGTTGGCAAAGTCATTTTAAGAGTTCGGATAAGTGATTAACAGTGGTTTGCAAAGTCATTACAATTGTTGAGCAAAGTCATTTTTAGAGGTCGGATAAGTGATTTACAGTGGTTGGCAAAGTCATTACAATTGTTGGGCAAAGTCATTTTTAGAGGTCGGAAAAGTGATTAACAGTGGTTTGCAAAGTCATTACAATTGTTGGGCAAAGTCATTTTTAGAGTTCGGATAAGTTATTAACAGTGGTTGGCAAAGTCATTACAATTGTTGGGCAAAGTCATTTTTAGAGTTCGGATAAGTGATTAACAGTGGTTGGCAAAGTCATTACAATTGTTGGGCAAAGTCATTTTTAGAGGTCGGAAAAGTGATTAACAGTGGTTTGCTAAGTCATTACAATTGTTGGGCAAAGTCATTTTTAGAGTTCGGATAAGTGATTTACAGTGGTTGGCAAAGTCATCACAATTGTTGGGCAAAGTCATTTTTAGAGTTCGGATAAGTTATTAACAGTGGTTGGTAAAGTCATTACAATTGTTGGGCAAAGTCATTTTTAGAGTTCGGAAAAGTGATTAACAGTGGTTTGCAAAGTCATTACAATTGTTGGGCAAAGTCATTTTTAGAGATCGGATGAGTGATTAACAGTGGTTGGCAAAGTCATTTCAATTGTTGGGCAAAGTCATTTTTAGAGATCGGATAAGTGATTAATAGTGGTTGGCAAAGTCATTACAATTGTTGGGCAAAGTCATTTTTAGAGATCGGATAAGTGATTAACAGTGGTTGGCAAAGTCATTTTTAGAGATCGGATAAGTGATTAATAGTGGTTGGCAAAGTCATTACAATTGTTGGGCAAAGTCATTTTTAGAGGTCGGATAAGTGATTAACAGTGGTTGGCAAAGTCATTACAATTGTTGGGCAAAGTCATTTTTAGAGATCGGATAAGTGATTAACAGTGGTTGGCAAAGTCATTTCAATTGTTGGGCAAAGTCATTTCTAGATATCAGATAAGTGATTAACAGTGGTTGGCAAAGTCATTACAATTGTTGGGCAAAGTCATTTTTAGAGATCGGATAAGTGATTAACAGTGGTTTGCAAAGTCATTACAATTGTTGGGCAAAGTCATTTTTAGAGGTCGGATAAGTGATTAACAGTGATTGGCAAAGTCATTACAATTTTTGGGCAAAGTCATTTCTTCATATCAGATAAGTGATTAACAGTGGTTGGCAAAGTCATTACAATTGTTGGGCAAAGTCATTTTTAGAGATCGGATAAGTGATTAACAGTGGTTTGCAAAGTCATTACAATTGTTGGGCAAAGTCATTTTTAGAGGTCGGATAAGTGATTTACAGGGGTTGGCAAAGTCATTACAATTGTTGGGCAAAGTCATTTTTAGAGGTCGGAAAAGTGATTAAGAGTGGTTTGCAAAGTCATTACAATTGCTGGGCAAAGTCATTTTTAGAGTTAGGATAAGTGATTAACAGTGGTTTGCAAAGTCATTACAATTGTTGGGCAAAGTCATTTTTAGAGTTCGGATAAGTGATTAACAGTGGTTGGCAAAGTCATTACAATTGTTGGGCAAAGTCATTTTTAGAGGTCGGAAAAGTGATTAACAGTGGTTTGCAAAGTCATTACAATTGTTGGGCAAAGTCATTTTTAGAGTTCGGATAAGTGATTTACAGTGGTTGGCAAAGTCATTACAATTGTTGGGCAAAGTCATTTTTAGAGTTCGGATAAGTTATTAACAGTGGTTGGTAAAGTCATTACAATTGTTGGGCAAAGTCATTTTTAGAGTTCGGATAAGTCGTTAACAGTGGTTGGCAAAGTCATTACAATTGTTGGGCAAAATCATTTTTAGAGTTCGGATAAGTGATTTACAGTGGTTGGCAAAGTCATCACAATTGTTGGGCAAAGTCATTTTTAGAGTTCGGATAAGTTATTAACAGTGGTTGGCAAAGTCATTACAATTGTTGAGCAAAGTCATTTTTAGAGTGCGGATAAGTGATTAACAGTGGTTGGCAAAGTAATTACAATTGTTGGGCAAAGTCATTTTTAGAGTTCGGATAAGTGATTTACAGTGGTTGGCAAAGTCATTACAATGTTGGGCAAAGTCATTTTTAGAGATCGGATAAGTGATTAACAGTGGTTGGCAAAGTCATTTCAATTGTTGGGCAAAGTCATTTTTAGAGATCGGATAAGTGATTAATAGTAGTTGGCAAAGTCATTACAATTGTTGGGAAAAGTCATTTTTAGAGGTCGGATAAGTGATTAACAGTGGTTGGCAAAGTCATTACAATTGTTGGGCAAGTCATTTTTAGAGATCGGATAAGTGATTAACAGTGGTTGGCAAAGTCATTTCAATTGTTGGGCAAAGTCATTTTTAGAGATCGGATAAGTGATAATAGTGGTTGACAAAGTCATTACAAATGTTGGGCAAAGTCATTTTTAGAGTTCGGATAAGTGATTAACAGTGGTTTGCAAAGTCATTACAATTGTTGGGCAAAGTCATTTTTAGAGTTCGGATAAGAGATTAACAGTGGTTGGCAAAGTCATTACAATTGTTGGGCAAAGTCATTTCTTGAGATCGGATAAGTGATTAACAGTGGTTGGCAAAGTCATTTTAAGAGTTCGGATAAGTGATTAACAGTGGTTTGCAAAGTCATTACAATTGTTGAGCAAAGTCATTTTTAGAGGTCGGATAAGTGATTTACAGTGGTTGGCAAAGTCATTACAATTGTTGGGCAAAGTCATTTTTAGAGGTCGGAAAAGTGATTAACAGTGGTTTGCAAAGTCATTACAATTGTTGGGCAAAGTCATTTTTAGAGTTCGGATAAGTGATAACAGTGGTTTGCAAAGTCATTACAATTGTTGGGCAAAATCATTTTTAGAGTTCGGATAAGTGATTAACAGTGGTTGGCAAAGTCATTACAATTGTTGGGCAGAGTCATTTTTAGAGGTCGGAAAAGTGATTAACAGTGGTTTGCAAAGTCATTACAATTGTTGGGCAAAGTCATTTTTAGAGTTCTGATAAGTGATTTACAGTGGTTGGCAAAGTCATCACAATTGTTGGGCAAAGTCATTTTTAGAGTTCGGATAAGTTATTAACAGTGGTTGGCAAAGTCATTACAATTGTTGGGCAAAGTCATTTTTAGAGTTCGGATAAGTCGTTAACAGTGGTTGGCAAAGTCATTACAATTGTTGGGCAAAATCATTTTTAGAGTTCGGATAAGTGATTAACAGTGGTTGGCAAAGTCATTACAATTGTTGGGCAAAGTCATTTTTAGAGGTCGGAAAAGTGATTAACAGTGGTTTGCAAAGTCATTACAATTGTTGGGCAAAGTCATTTTTAGAGTTCGGATAAGTGATTTACAGTGGTTGGCAAAGTCATCACAATTGTTGGGCAAAGTCATTTTTAGAGTTCGGATAAGTTATTAACAGTGGTTGGCAAAGTCATTACAATTGTTGAGCAAAGTCATTTTAGAGTTCGGATAAGTCGTTAACAGTGGTTGGCAAAGTCATTACAATTGTTGGGCAAAATCATTTTTAGAGTTCGGATAAGTGATTAACAGTGGTTGGCAAAGTCATTACAATTGTTGGGCAAAGTCATTTTTAGAGGTCGGAAAAGTGATTAACAGTGGTTTGCAAAGTCATTACAATTGTTGGGCAAAGTCATTTTTAGAGTTCGGATAAGTGATTTACAGTGGTTGGCAAAGTCATCACAATTGTTGGGCAAAGTCATTTTTTAGAGTTCGGATAAGTTATTAACAGTGGTTGGCAAAGTCATTACAATTGTTGAGCAAAGTCATTTTTAGAGTTCGGATAAGTCGTTAACAGTGGTTGGCAAAGTCATTACAATTGTTGGGCAAAATCATTTTTAGAGTTCGGAAAGGTGATTAACAGTGGTTGGCAAAGTCATTACAATTGTTGGGCAAAGTCATTTCTTGAGATCGGATAAGTGATTAACAGTGGTTGGCAAGTCATTTAAGAGTTCGGATAAGTGTGATTAACAGTGGTTTGCAAAGTCATTACAATTGTTGAGCAAAGTCATTTTTAGAGGTCGGATAAGTGATTTACAGTGGTTGGCAAAGTCATTACAATTGTTGGGCAACGTCATTTTAGAGGTCGGAAAAGTGATTAACAGTGGTTTGCAAAGTCATTACAATTGTTGGGCAAAGTCATTTTTAGAGTTCGGATAAGTTATTAACAGTGGTGGTAAAGTCATTACAATTGTTGGGCAAAGTCATTTTTAGAGTTCGGATAAGTGATTACAGTGGTTGGCAAAGTCATTACAATTGTTGGGCAAAAGGCATGTTTTAGAGGTCGGAAAAGCTGATAACAGTGGTTTGCTAAGTCATTACAATTGTTGGGCAAAGTCATTTCTAGAGTTCGGATAAGTGATTTACAGTGGTTGGCAAAGTCATCACAATTGTTGGGCAAAGTCATTTTTTAGAGTTCGGATAAGTTATTAACAGTGGTTGGCAAAGTCATTACAATTGTTGAGCCAAGTCATTTTTAGAGGTCGGATAAGTGATTTAACAGTGGTTGGCAAAGTCATTTACAATTGTTGGGCAAGTCATTTTAGAGGGTCGGAAAAAGTGATACAGTTGGGTTTGCAAAGTCCATTACAATTGTTGGGCACAAGTCATTTTTAGAGTTCGGATAAGTTATTAACAGTGGTTGGCAAAGTCATTACAATTGTTGGGCAAAGTCATTTTTTAGAGTTCGGATAAGTGATTAACAGTGGTGGCAAAGTCATTACAATTGTTGGGCAAAGTCATTTTTAGAGGTCGGATAAGTGATTAACAGTGGTTGGCAAAGTCATTTTAGAGAGCATGGATAAGTGAGTAATTAGTGGTTTGCAAAGTCATTACAATTGTTGGGCAAAGTCATTTTTAGAGTCGGATAAGTGATTAACAGTGGTTGGCAAAGTCATTACAATTGTTGGGCAAAGTCATTTTAGAGATCGGATAATGATTAACAGTGGTTGGCAAAGTCATTTCAATTGTTGGGCAAAGTCATTTTAGATATCAGATAAGTGATTAACAGTGGTTGGCAAAGTCATTACATTGTTGGGCAAAGTCATTTTAGAGATCGGATAAGTGATTAACAGTGGTTTGCAAAGTCATTACAATTGTTGGGCAAAGTCATTTTTAGAGTCGGATAAGTGATTAACAGTGGTTGGCAAAGTCATTACAATTTGTTGGGCAAAGTCATTTCTTATATCGATAAGTGATTAACAGTGGTGGCAAAGTCATTACAATTGTTGGGCAAAGTCATTTTTAGAGATCGGATAAGTGATTAACACGTGGTTTGCAAAGTCATACAATTGTTGGGCAAAGTCATTTTTAGAGGTCGGATAAGTGATTTTACAGGGGTTGGCAAAGTCATTACAATTGTTGGGCAAAGTCATTTTTAGAGGTCGGAAAAGTGCTTCCCCAGATGGTTTGCAAAGTCATTACAATTGCTGGGCAAAGTCATTTTTAGAGTTAGGATAAGTGATTAACAGTGGTTTGCAAGTCATTACAATTGTGGGCAAAGTCATTTTTAGAGTTCGGATAAGTGATTAACAGTGGTGCAAAGTCATTACAATTGTTGGGCAAAGTCATTTTTAGAGTCGGAAAGTGATTAACAGTGGTTTGGCAAAGTCATTACAATTGTTGGGCAAAGTCATTTTTAGAGTTCGGATAAGTGATTACAGTGGTTGGCAAAGTCATTACAATGTTGGGCAAAGTCATTTTAGAGTTCGGATAAGTTTTAACGTGGTGGCAAAGTCATTACAATTGTGGGCAAAGTCTTTTAGAGTTCGGATAAGTGATTAACAGTGGTTGGCAAAGTCATTACAATTGTTGGGCAAAATCATTTTTAGAGTTCGGATAAGTGATTAACAGTGTTGGCAAAGTCATTACAATTGTTGGGCAAAGTCTTTTTAGAGTCGGAAAGTGTTAACAGTGGTTGCAAAGTCATTACAATTGTTGGGCAAAGTCATTTTAGAGTTCGGATAAGTGATTAACAGTGGTTGGCAAAGTCATTCAATTGTTGGGCAAAGTCATTTTTAGAGATCGGATAAGTGATTAATAGTGGTTGGCAAAAGTCATTACAATTGTTGGGCAAAGTCATTTTAGAGGTCGGATAAGTTGATTTAACAGTGGTTGGCAAAGTCATTAATTGTTGGGCAAAGTCATTTTTAGAGGTCGGATAAGTGATTAACAGTGGTTGGCAAAGTCATTACAATTGTTGGGCAAAGTCATTTTTAGAGTTCGGATAATTTATTAACAGTGGTTGGCAAAGTCATTACAATTGTTGGGCAAAGTCATTTTTAGATATCGGATAAGTGATTAACAGTGGTTGCAAGTCATTACAATTGTTGGCAAAGTCATTTTAGATTCGGATAAGTGATTAACAGTGGTTGCAAAGTCATTACAATTGTTGGGCAAAGTCATTTTTAGAGGTCGGATAAGTGATTAACAGTGGTTTGCAAAGTCATACAATTGTTGGGCAAAGTCATTTTAGAGTTCGGAAAGTGATTTACAGTTGTTGGCAAAGTCATACAATGTTGGGCAAAGTCATTTTTAGAGTTCGGATAAGTGATTAACAGTGTTGGCAAAGTCATTACAATTGTTGGGCAAAGTCATTTTTAGAGATCGGATAAGTGATTAACAGTGGTTGGCAAAGTCATTACAATTGTTGGGCAAAGTCATTTTAGATTCAGATAAGTGATTAACAGTGGTTGGCAAAGTCATTACAATTGTTGGGCAAAGTCATTTTTAGAGTTCGGATAAGTGATTACAGTGGTTGGCAAAGTCATTACAATTGTTGGGCAAAGTCATTTTTAGAGTCGGATAAGTGAAACAGTGGTTGGCAAAGTCATTACAATTGTTGGGCAAAGTCATTTTTATTCAGATAAGTGATTAACAGTGGTTGGCAAAGTCATTACAATTGTTGGGCAAAGTCATTTTAGAGTTCGGATAAGTGATTAACAGTGGTTGCAAAGTCATTACAATTGTTGGGCAAAGTCTTTTAGAGTCGGATAAGTGATTACAGTGGTTGGCAAAGTCATTACAATTGTTGGGCAAAGTCATTTTTAGAGGTCGGAAAGTGATTAACAGGGTTGCAAAGTCATTACAATTGTGGGCAAAGTCATTTTTAGAGTCGGATAAGTGATTAACAGTGGTTGGCAAAGTCATTACAATTGTTGGGCAAAGTCATTTTAGAGTTCGGATAAGTGATTAACAGTGGTTGGCAAAGTCATTACAATTGTTGGGCAAAGTCATTTTAGAGTCGGATAAGTGATTAACAGTGGTTGCAAAGTCATTACAATTGTTGGGCAAAGTCATTTTTAGAGTTCGGAAGTGATTAACAGTGGTTTGCAAAGTCATTACAATTGTTGGGCAAAGTCATTTTAGAGTCGGATAAGTGATTAACAGTGGTTGGCAAAGTCATTACAATTTTTGGGCAAAGTCATTTTAGATTCGGATAAGTGATTAACAGTGGTTGGCAAAGTCATTACAATTGTTGGGCAAAGTCATTTTTAGAGATCGGATAAGTGATTAACAGTGGTTTGCAAAGTCATTACAATTGTTGGGCAAAGTCATTTTTAGAGTCGGATAAGTGATTACAGTGGTTGGCAAAGTCATTACAATTGTTGGGCAAAGTCATTTTTAGAGTTCGGATAAGTGATTAACAGTGTTGGCAAAGTCATTACAATTGTTGGGCAAAGTCATTTTAGAGTTCGGATAAGTGATTAACAGTGGTTGCAAAGTCATTACAATTTTTGGGCAAAGTCATTTTTAGAGTCGGATAAGTGATTAACAGTGGTTTGCAAAGTCATTACAATTGTTGGGCAAAGTCATTTTTAGAGTTCGGATAAGTGATTACAGTGGTTGGCAAAGTCATTACAATTGTTGGCAAAGTCATTTTTAGAGTTCGGATAAGTATTAACAGTGGTTGGCAAAGTCATTACAATTGTTGGGCAAAGTCATTTTTAGAGTTCGGATAAGTGTTAACATGGTGGCAAAGTCATTACAATTGTTGGGCAAAGTCATTTTTAGAGTTCGGATAAGTGATTAACAGTGGTTGGCAAAGTCATTACAATTGTTGGGCAAAGTCATTTTTAGAGGTCGGAAGATGATTAACAGTGGTTGCAAAGTCATTACAATTGTTGGGCAAAGTCATTTTTAGAGGTCGGATAAGTGATTGAAGTGGTCGGCAAAGTCATTACAATTGTTGGGCAAAGTCAAGTTTTTAGAGGTTCGGATAAGTGATTAACAGTGGTTGGCAAAGTCATTACAATTGTTGGGCAAAGTCATTTTAGAGTCGGATAAGTGATTAACAGTGGTGGCAAAGTCATTACAATTGTTGGGCAAAGTCATTTTAGAGGTCGGATAAGTGATTAACAGTGGTGGCAAAGTCATTACAATTGTTGGGCAAAGTCATTTTTAGAGTTCGGATAATTGATTAACAGTGGTTGGCAAAGTCATTACAATTGTTGGGCAAAGTCATTTTAGATATCGGATAAGTGATTAACAGTGGTTGGCAAAGTCATTCAATTGGGGCAAAGTCATTTTAGATATCGGATAAGTGATTAACAGTGGTTGGCAAAGTCATTACAATTGTTGGGCAAATCATTTTAGAGTTAGGATAAGTGATTAACAGTGGTTTGCAAGTCATTACAATTGTTGGGCAAAGTCATTTTTAGAGTTCGGATAAGTGATTAACAGTGGTTGGCAAAGTCATCACAATTGTTGGGGGCAAAGTCATTTTTAGAGTTCGGATAAGTATTAACAGTGGTTGGCAAAGTCATTACAATTGTTGGGCAAAGTCATTTTTAGAGTTCGGATAAGTGATTAACAGTGGTTGGCAAAGTCATTACAATTTGGGCAAAGTCATTTTAGAGTTCGGATAAGTGATTAACAGTGGTTGCAAAGTCATTACAATTGTTGGGCAAAGTCATTTTTAGAGTTCGGAAAGTGATTAACAGTGGTTGCAAAGTCATTACAATTGTTGGGCAAAGTCATTTTTAGAGTTCGGATAAGTGATTACAGTGGTTGGCAAAGTCATTACAATTGTTGGGCAAAGTCATTTTTAGAGTTCGGATAAGTATTAACAGTGGTTGGCAAAGTCATTACAATTGTTGGGCAAAGTCATTTTAGAGTTCGGATAAGTGTTAACAGTGGTTGGCAAAGTCATTACAATTGTGGGCAAATCATTTTTAGGGTTCGGATAAGTGATTAACAGTGGTTGGCAAAGTCATTACAATTGTTGGGCAAAGTCATTTTTAGGTCGGAAAGTGATTAACAGTGGTTGCAAAGTCATTACAATTGTTGGCAAAGTCATTTTTAGAGATCGGATGAGTGATTAACAGTGGTTGGCAAAGTCATTCAATGTTGGGCAAAGTCATTTTAGAGATCGGATAAGTGATTAACAGTGGTTGGCAAAGTCATTTACAATTGTTGGCAAAGTCATTTTTAGAGTCGGATAAGTGATTAACAGGGTTGGCAAAGTCATTACAATTGTTGGGCAAAGTCATTTTTAGAGTCGGATAAGTGATTAACAGTGGTTGGCAAAGTCATTCAATTGTTGGGCAAAGTCATTTTAGAGATATCGGATAAGTGATTAACAGTGGTTGGCAAGTCATTACAATTGTTGGGCAAAGTCATTTTAGAGTTCGGATAAGTGATTAACAGTGGTTGGCAAAGTCATTACAATTGTTGGGCAAAGTCATTTTAGAGGTCGGAAAAGTGATTAACAGTGGTTTGCAAAGTCATTACAATTGTTGGGCAAAGTCATTTTTAGAGTTCGGATAAGTGATTACAGTGGTTGGCAAAGTCATACAATTGTTGGGCAAAGTCATTTTTAGAGTTCGGATAAGTTATTAACAGTGGTTGGCAAAGTCATTACAATTGTTGGGCAAAGTCATTTTTAGAGTTCGGATAAGTCGTAACAGTGGTTGGCAAAGTCATTACAATGTTGGGCAAAGTCATTTTTAGAGTTCGGATAAGTGATTAACAGTGGTTGGCAAAGTCATTACAATTGTTGGGCAAAGTCATTTTTAGGTCGGAAAGTGATTAACAGTGGTTTGCAAAGTCATTACAATTGTTGGGCAAAGTCATTTTTAGAGATCGGATGAGTGATTAACAGTGGTTGGCAAAGTCATTCAATTGTTGGGCAAAGTTTTTAGAGATCGTAAGTGATTCAGTGGTTGGCAAAGTCATTACAATTGTTGGGCAAAGTATTTTTAGAGTCGGATAAGTGATTAACAGTGGTTGGCAAAGTCATTACAATTGTTGGGCAAAGTCATTTTTAGAGATCGGATAAGTGATTAACAGTGGTGGCAAAGTCATTCAATTGTTGGGCAAAGTCATTTCTAGATATCAGATAAGTGATTAACAGTGGTTGGCAAAGTCATTCAATTGTTGGGCAAAGTCATTTCTAGATATAGATAAGTGATTAACAGTGGTTGGAAAGTCATTACAATTGTTGGGCAAAGTCATTTTTAGAGTCGGATAAGTGATTACAGTGGTTGGCAAAGTCATTACAATTTTGGGCAAAGTCATTTTTCATATCGGAAAGTGATTAACAGTGGTTGCAAAGTCATTACAATTGTTGGGCAAAGTCATTTTAGATCGAATAAGTGATTAACAGTGGTTTGCAAAGTCATTACAATTGTTGGGCAAAGTCATTTTTAGAGGTTCGGATAAGTGATTTACAGGTGGTTGGCAAAGTCATTACAATTGTTGGGCAAAGTCATTTTAGAGTCGGAAAAGTGATTAACAGTGGTTTGCAAAGTCATTAACAATTGTTGGGCAAAGTCATTTTTAGAGTTAGGATAAGTGATTAACAGTGGTTGCAAAGTCATTACAATTGTTGGGCAAAGTCATTTTAGAGTTCGGATAAGTGATTAACAGTGGTTGGCAAAGTCATTACAATTGTTGGGCAAAGTCATTTTTAGAGGTCGGAAAAGTGATTAACAGTGGTTGCAAAGTCATTACAATTGTTGGGCAAAGTCATTTTTAGAGTTCGGTAAGTGATTAACAGTGGTTGGCAAAGTCATTACAATTGTTGGGCAAAGTCATTTTTAGAGTTCGGATAAAGTATTAACAGTGGTTGGCAAAGTCATTACAATTGTTGGGCAAAGTCATTTTTAGAGTCGGATAAGTCGTAACAGTGGTTGGCAAAGTCATTACAATTGTGGGCAAAGTCATTTTTAGAGTTCGGATAAGTGAGTAACAGTGGTTGCAAAGTCATTACAATTGTTGGGCAAAGTCATTTTTAGAGTCGGATAAGTGATTAACAGTGGTTTGCAAAGTCATTACAATTGTTGGGCAAAGTCATTTTAGAGTCGGATAAGGATTAACAGTGGTTGCAAAGTCATTACAATTGTTGGGCAAAGTCATTTTTAGAGATCGGATAAGTGATTACAGTGGTTGGCAAAGTCATTACAATTGTGGGCAAAGTCATTTTAGAGTCGGATAAGTGATTGAAGTGGTTGGCAAAGTCATTACAATTGTTGGCAAAGTCATTTAGAGGTCGGATAATAATGATGTAACAGTTGCAAAGTCATTACAATTGTGGGCAAAGTCATTTTAGAGTTCGGATAATTTATTAACAGTGGTTGGCAAAGTCATTATAATTGTTGGGCAAAGTCATTCTAGATTCAGATAGTGATTAACAGTGTGGTTGGCAAAGTCATTTCATTGTGCACAAGTCATTTCTAGAATCAGATAAGTGATTATAACAGTGGTTTGCAAAGTCATTACAATTGTTGGGCAAAGTCATTTTAGAGTTAGGATAAGTGATTAACAGTGGTTTGCAAAGTCATTACATTGTTGGGCAAAGTCATTTTTAGAGTTCGGATAAGTGTAACAGTGGTTGGCAAAGCATTTTTAGAGGTTGGAAAAGTGATCAACAGTGGTTTGCAAAGTCATTACAATTGCGAGGCAAAGTCATTTTTATAGTTCGGATAAGTGATTAACAGTGGTTTGCAAAGTCATTACAATTGTTGGGCAAAGTCATTTTAGAGTTCGGATAAGTGATTAACAGTGGTGGCAAAGTCTTACATTGTTGGGCAAAGTCATTTCTTGAGATCGGATAAGTGATTAACAGTGGTTGGCAAAGTCATTACAATTGTTGGGCAAAGTCATTTTTAGAGGTCGGATAAGTGATTACAGTGTGGCTAAGTCATTACAATTTTAAGGAAAGTCATTTTTAGATCCGGATAAGTGATTAATAGGGGGTTGCAAGTCATTACAATTGTTGGGCAAAGTCATTTTTAGAGTTCGGATAAGTGATTTACAGTGGTTGGCAAAGTCATTACAATTGTTGGGCAAAGTCATTTTAGAGTCGGATAAGTGATTACAGTGGTTGGCAAAGTCATTACAATTGTTGGGCAAAGTCATTTCTAGATATCAGATAAGGATTAACAGTGGTTGGCAAAGTCATTACAATGTTGGGCAAAGTCATTTTTAGATTCGGATAAGTGATTAACAGTGGTTGGCAAAGTCATTACAATTGTTGGGCAAAGTCATTTCTTGAGTTCGGATAAGGTATTACAGTGGTTGGCAAAGTCATTACAATTGTGGGCAAAGTCATTTTAGATATCTGATAAGTGATTAACGTTGGTTGGCAAGTCTTACAATGTTGGGGCAAAGTCATTTTATAGTCGGATAAGTGATTAACAGGGTTTGCAAAGTCATTACAATGTTGGGCAAAGTCATTTTAGAGTTCGGATAAGTGATAACAGTGGTTGCAAAGTCATTACAATTGTTGGGCAAAGTCATTTCTTGAGATCGGATAAGTGATTACAGTGGTTGGCAAAGTCATTACAATTGTTGGCAAAGTCATTTTTAGAGGTCGGATAAGTGATTAACAGTGTGTTCTAAGTCATTACAATTGTTAAGGGAAAGTCATTTTTAGACTCGGATAAGTGATAATAGTGGTTGGCAAAGTCATTACAATGGTTGGGCAAAGTCATTTTTAGGAGTTCGGATAAGTGATTAACAGTGGTTGGAAAAGTCATTACCAATGTTGGGCAAAGTCATTTTTAGAGTGCGGATAAGTGAGTTACAGTGGATGTCAAAGTCAATACAATTGTTGGGCAAAGTCATTTAGATATCAGATAAGTGATTAACAGGTTGGCAAAGTCATTACAATTGTTGGGCAAAGTCATTTAGAATTCGGATAAGTGATTAACAGTGGTTGGCAAAGTCATTCAATTGTTGGGCAAAGTCATTTCTTGAGTTCGGATAAGTTGATTAACAGTGGTTGCAAAGTCAGTACAATTGTTGGGCAAAGTCATTTTCTAGGATATTGATAAGTGATTAACAGTGGTTGGCAAAGTCATTACAATGTTGGGCAAAGTCATTTTTAGAGATCGGATAAGTGATTAACAGTTGGTTTGCAAAGTCATTACAATTGTTGGGCAAAGTCATTTTTAGGGTTCGGATAAGTGATTAACAGTGTGTCAAAGTCATTACAATTTTTAAGGAAAGTCTTTTAGACTCGGATAAGTGATTTATAGTGGTTGGCAAAGTCATTACAATTGTTGGGCAAAGTCATTTTTAGAGTTCGGATAAGTGATTTACAGTGGTTGCAAAGTCATTACATGTGGGCAAAGTCATTTTAGAGTTTCGGATAGTATTAACAGTGGTTGCAAAGTCATTATATTGTTGGGCAAAGTCATTTTTAGAGTTCGGATAAGTGATTAACAGTGGTTGCAAAGTCATTACAATTGTTGGGCAAAGCTTTTTAGAGTTCAGATAAGTGATTAACAGTGGTTTGCAAAGTCATTACAATGTTGGGAAAGTCATTTTAGAGTCGGAATAAGTGATTAACAGTGGTTGGCAAAGTCCATTTCAATTGTTGGGCAACGTCATTTTTAGAGATCGGATAAGTGATAATAGTGGTTGGCAAAGTCATTACAATTGTGGGCAAGTTTTTAGAGGTTCGGATAAGTGATTGAGTGGCGGCAAAGTCATTACAATTGTTGGGCAAAGTCATTTTAGAGGCGGATAATGATAACAGTGGTTCGGCAAAGTCATTACAATTGTTGGCAAAGTCATTTTTAGAGTTCGGATAATTATTAACAGTGGTTGGCAAAGTCATTATAATTGTTGGGCAAAGTCATTTCTAGATCGATAAGTGATTAACAGTGGTTGGCAAAGTCATTTCAACTTGTTGGCAAAGTCATTTTAGATATCAGATAAGTGATAACAGTGGTTGCAAAGTCATTACAATTGTTGGGCAAAGTCATTTTATAGTTCGGATAAGTGATTAACAGTGGTTTGCAAAGTCATTACAATTGTTGGGCAAAGTCATTTTTCGAGTTCGGATAAGTGATAACAGTGGTGCAAAGTCATTACAATTGTTGGGCAAAGTCATTTCTTGAGATCGGATAAGTGATAACAGTGGTTGGCAAAGTCATTACAATGTTGGGCAAAGTCATTTTTAGAGGTCGGATAAGTGATTAACAGTGTGTCTAAGTCATTACAATTTTGAGGAAAGTCATTTTAGACTCGGATAAGTGATTATAGTGGTTGGCAAAGTCATTACAATTGTGGGGCAAGGTCATTTTTAGAGTTCGGATAAGTGATACAGTGGTTGGCAAAGTCATTACAATTGTTGGGCAAAGTCATTTCTAGATTCAGATAAGTGATTACAGTGGTTGGCAAAGTCATTATAAGTGT